>JRUC01000278.1:0-26907 GCA_000806385.1 Leptographium procerum
CCAACAGAATTTCATAAATAAGGTGCACAGGGTAAAGCATTGGCAATTAAACGCTTTCTAAGGGCAAAGTGGAAATCAAAAAGAAGATAGCATACCGCACATCGGAGGTATTGTCGACGGAGTCTTAAGGGCTGCTGTGTTAGGCTGTAAGCATATGTGGTCTTGGTTATGTTTGTGCTTCCTCGGACACCGACTTCGCTCGCTGCCGAGTGGCTTTCTGGCTGACGGTATACACCAGATCCAATGTCCAGAAATGGCAAATCTGTGCTTGTATACATGGAATGGTTCCGTAAATTGGGGCGACCAGAGGAACCATGACGTAGTCAATGAAGTTCTTCTTCAGGTTTCGATGGGAGAAGTTCATGCCCTCAGCAAGACCAGCATCGCTCATCTCTTTCTCGCGGATGGAGAGGGCGATGTTGTGGTAGGTCTCGTACAAGAACAGGTAAAATGCGACCTCGATAAAGCCAGCCGTACGGAGGTACGTGCATACTTCAAATATCCATCTGACACCATAAATGTCTGGCGCCCCCTTCGTCACCCACATGTACAATGTCGATGCCACGACGAGAATAGACATCTGGACAGGCAAGAAATGGGCTTCAAAGAGCCGGTGGAACAAGTAGAGAATACGTCCGTAGTCAGGCCTCTTCAGAACACCGTGACTGACATTGGAAAATATGCCAGCTTCGGCAGAGTCCTTGAGATTCCCGTCGCTTTGCAGGGCGTCCAGCTGAGCTTCGGAAACGTAATCGTCGGTTGAGCCATTTCTGTACGCGGCGTCAGCAAGTTGTTATATGCCCATGAAGCTAAAAAGCATATACAGGACATACAACGAGCTGTGTAGGGGCTGGAACGTGCGTGATGTGAGCTTCCGGTTGCTCCAGACCTCAGCCATCTTGCACAATGCAAAGCCGGTATCCAGTGCACCCCACATATGGCGCAAAGCTTGCTTGTACCGCGCACCCATGTCAAGACCAATGCCATGAACGCCCTTGCCGTAGCCGTCGGCTGTGACGTTGCTCTGGCTGACGGGGCTGAGAACAGTTCGCACGGTCAGGTGTCCGTTGAGAGCAAAGAAGCACTTGATATACATGTGTAGGTCTTCGCCAATGGCCTCGGAATTGCAGTCCCAGCCACCAACTCGATCGACAAGCTGGAGTGATAACGAGTACACAGATGTAGGTGGGGCAATGGCAGATCCGCGATACAAGCCCGAGAGGCCAGCAGCGCACCAAAGAATATCGGCAACACGAACAATTGCGGGAATTTTGTGGGCGTTGCGATCAAAGATGATTGGGGCAGCATATAGCGTTGTCGTGGCAGTTTCGGGGTAGGCCCTATGCATCTTAGTAACTAGGGAAAAGTAACTGAACGAAAGGTGACTGTCGGCTACGTCAGATAGTATTGTTAGTACTGCTGTCTGCTGAGGCCAGTGAGAGGTTAGAGCTAACCATCAATTCCGGTGACGATCACATCCTTGCGGCAGACGATAGGGTACCTCTCGCTCAATTTGAGAGCAGCCCAGTTAACATTGCTGGCCTTTCCAGGACAGTCGCCAGGAATACCTATAGGGTGGACAGTGAAGTCAATAGAACGGAACTTCTTAACGAACTCATTGATGAGTGACAGAGCCTTCACATCCGCATTATTTTCGCGTTGTTCCATTGCCAGGTAGATCTAAAGCCGAGAAACACGTCAGTCAAAGACGATTCCTGTCAAATTATCAATGCGCTCTCGCTCACATCATAATCGCTGCGTGCTCGGGGATGGGATGCTAGCACGTCGAGGGTCTCTCGAAGTGTGTCCGTTTGCTCTCGGTAGCTGGGGATGATTATGGCATGAATGACACGACCGGAAGTAGAGACACCATCAGCGTATAGGTCAAGCTCTAGGTCGCTTGCTTCGCTGCTCGCACTGGACGGAGCACGAGATGGAGCTAAAGTCTCAGAGCCCGATAGCGATATAATTGAATTGCGGCGAGGGAAAGAATCCTTGGAGTCCTTGGGCGTCTTGCTACGCCCAATATTGCGCAGGGAACTAGTGATATCCCATATAGCCCAGCAGGCACGCAGGGGAAAAGCCGTCACCAGAACGTGGATGAACAAGCAGTACCACGAGAAAATAACGGTCCAAATACCGGCACCACTAGGCGACTGCCGTAGACCACTCAGATTTTCTTCTGGCAGTGATATGTTGCTGTACTTTGATGCGGAAAACCCTCGCGATATAACCCAGTAGCTCAGCAGAACGAGACAGATCATGGCCAAGCCCCCTAAGCGGTGGACGCACCACATGAGAAGAGACATTGTGGCGGAGAGGATGATGGGTATATTAAAGGGCTTTCGATGATCGTAGTAGGGCGAATCAAGGATACTTTAGGAGCTAGGAAAAGGAGTGAGGAGCTCAAACTGATTGTCACAGGCGGCGTGGCATAATGTAGGTGCGGATATGATAAAATATGTTTTCTATTTAGGTGAAGAACGCGTTGAGTTATAGGATATGAGGATTTTGATAATTGTATTCGCCAGAGCCTGGTGAAGGCTAAACGAAGCGAGAAAATCGTCAATGCAGCAGGCGAAGAAAGGTTCTGGATAAGTAGAGGTGGCCAAGTTGTATAAGGGAGGCAAGCCAAAGAGGGAAGGCACGACTGGCAGCTCTCTACAAATGGAAAGAGAAGATGGGTCTAAACAGAAGGAAGGCCTAATGCAAAATGTTGAATACACAAACATTGTTTCATCTTCGAGAGTGTGGGTGTAGTTGTGATTGTGAATAGAAACAGGCCTTCAAATTATATACACAGAAGGAAGGAGGCAAGAAGAAATACAAGGACTAGTAATGGAACCTGATATGACACTCGCCGATATGGAACATCAATAGGAGAAAAGCTGAACTACAGAGTGGATGGAAGTAATAAGGAGAACATAAGTCGTCTCGCGTATATTGATTGAGTTGCTACTTGTACAGGTTGACTGCGGGAGATCGATATTGTCTTACATCTCTTTGGTCATCTGTAACTGGACAAAAAAAAACTTCTTTCTATGACTATCTGTACGAATACGGAGAGCCCTGCTTAAAGGGCCCTAATGAGTAGAAGTATAGCTCTGGTAATTCTTATCAGATGCTTGTGCCTAGTATGAGCACACTAGTTCCGAAGCCTTCACATGAGGTCCACGTCGTCGTACATTATCTCAAGATTTTTTTTTCAGAGATTGCGGCTCGGGACGCTCCTTAAACTTGACAGCCAAGCGCCCTCATCCTTCATTTTCTTCTTCCAAAAAGCGCCCACTATTTGCATCTGGAGTTGAGTGCCCCGAGACGCTTGTCGTGCTGCAGATAAAGACGTGAGGTCGGTGTTTGAGTTGGTCAGCAAAAGGAACTAAACTACAACACTTGCAGTTCCGCCACAGTCCCGACGGGGAAAAGCTTAGTCGTTATCGCAGGCTTTCCTCAGTGTTATAATGACAATAATGTGGCGTGATTCTGGTAATCTACGACGCACTGCAATTCTGATCTGCATTATCTGCGAAGCTTGCAGGAGGTCATCGACGCTAGTAGGATGGGATTTTTGATAGAATTATTCAAATCTGCATGTTCGCAAGGTAAGACTCAGATCCAACTTTCGCGAGAATTTGTCAGAACAAGGATCAAGCCTCGAGGAATGGTGGCCCCGCTACATAAAGTCCCGTCCGTCCAGTCGAGTAACACCTTTCCTTGGCCAGGTCGACTTTAAACTTTCTTGGCGCCACTAGTGCTCAGCCAGTGTGCTTCTTGATTGGAGCGTTTGCCTTGTGGTCTTGTTGATTCGCTCTGCTAGCTGTTTTCCATAAAGTTGACGACACTCATTGAAGGTAGTGTCGCATTCAACTTTGCCAGTTGAAGTAGTACAATCCTTGTTCTTTGTCTCCATTTTTCGTGCTCTGCGAAGGTATGTCGCAGCTAGTCTTGTAATCAAATTAGCTGCCCGACAATGGAGGCGTCTCATCCGCAAGAAGTTTTAAATTAGGGGGAGCATCGCGATAAACTGGCCCTCAATTACCTCTTTCCATGTTTGAAAACTGTCAGAGTGCAGCGTGAAAATCTGACGCGACTGCCATTTGACCCCGCCTCACTCGGAACGCTCTCACAGTCCTCCGTAGCAGTCATTGCATGTATGGGTGCATGGTTGACGAGTATGATGCAGCAAAGTATAATGTTTTAGAAACTGAAGCCGACATGCGCTTAATGATACACCGAGGCACGGTTTTGGCGAGATTAAACCTCCCCCAGCACCTGCCCCAACAAATGTATGCTAGCTAACTGCCTCCTTGTTTAAATATACATGTCGTTTGCTCATCCTACTAGTCAGGAGTTTCCCAGTGTAGTCCCGGCCGATGTAACCAGTCTTTCAGCTGCGCAGAGTAAAGCAGCAGACGAGGGATATGAACATCTCATAGAGCGCCATAGTTTTGGCTCGGCAAATGTGCGTTGCTTCCGTGCGTTGCTTCCGTGCATTGCACGTGGAATATGGTGCTGCCATGCCTGCTGATACACCCTACTGTTCTAAGCCACGGATTGTCCCAGGCCTTAGCAAGTGATGATAGCTGAGCGGCCATCAAATCGCATCGACGCAGCCGCAATCTGGATCCAGAAACATGAGCGTGGTTGTATGAGACATTTTTGCCTCGACGAAAACCTTGACGGCGAGCAGCGCAGGGGCTTTTGCCTTCTACCATGACCATCTTATCGAAGAAATAGCATCGCGTGCACCATCAGCCCAGCCGAGGCAAGACAGAGCTCTTCTGATATATAGCAGTGACTTTTCTGGACGGCCATAAACCCGTTTGCCCTTTGAACGAGGCGCCGAAACTGTAAGGCCCGGATCTGGATGGTACGATATCATAGAGAGCCATGGTTTTTTGCGCATTTGTAATATATGTTCGGGTCCCGGTGTAGCTCACACCTTGTTGCTTCTGTCATTACAGGCACATCATGCGTTCTTGTCGAAGAGATTCTGAATGGGTTTGGCGGCCTATTGTCACAAAGTCAGTAACAAGCCAAATCTGATAAAAATATGACGCAAAACGCAGATTCTGGCGTTGACTGACATCGATGAACTTCTCCAGTTCTTTGTCGAGGTTGGCTAGGTCCTCTTTGCGCTTCTTGTTCTCGGCGATCAGTTTGAGCTTCTTCTTCAGAAGCTCATTTCGCTGTTGCTCGAGAGCCTCGCGCTCTTGCTTCTCGTGTGCGATCCGAGCTGTCATTAATGCTACCTCATCGTCGTCTGCATGCTCCGGGTGTGCCTCGAGAAACTCTTCTACGGAGATCAGAGGCAGGTGTTTGTATGAGTGGCTGTCATGATCGAGAAGTTAGAGTGTCGGCGCTTACAGGCAATGTACAGGTAGAAAAGGGTGCATCTACGCACTCGTAATTTTCGCAGGCACCAATCTCGCCCTGCAGATGTCTTTGCTCGTAGTAGAGGTTTTGAAGCTGGAGATGCAGCCTGTCTACCTCCTGTCGCGCCTCCGCAGTTTGGGACTTGGTGTCACGGGCAGTGAAGCACGCCAACCGGTGCAGGCTCCGTAGCTGCGCAATGTTTGCCGTCAGTCGCTTCTGCTGTCGGGAGATTTCGACCAGGCGGCTGTTTCGCGCAGCCGCAGCCGCATCTCCAGGCGGTAGCAACTCCCTCCGCGCGGCGTTTTCCGCAGCGAGGTTGACAAGAGCCAACGCCTGCTCCCGCGCCTCGATTGCCGCCTCTAGCAAGGCCACGAGGCCCGGATCGGTCACGATGGAGGCTGTCATTGCAGGCCACGGAGTCGATAGAAGAGGGTGTATACGGCTGTCGAGGTCAAAGGAAGCACTGGTCGCTATTGGAAGTTGGCTACAAAGTAAAATCAATAATCTTGGCTGTTCTTGGCTGTCTTGGGACTAACGCGTACATTGTGGCTGTACGGAGTACTGTGGCGGCTTTCTCTTTTGGGGGTGTCGGCTATTAAGATATCTTACTTTAAACTTGTTGAGCTCACATGATTTCTGTTTGTCCCGTAAAAATTGGAGCGCAGCCCCACTGTAAATGCGCATAACATACCTCTATGGGCCACTGAGGGGCAATTTATGCAGTACGGGTGGTCGCTAACAGCAACCATTGGGCAGGGAAATCTGCCGGAATTACCACTAAAACGGCAGAATGGTAATTTCGTTGGCGAGCAGCTTTCAACCGAATAGCATCCGGAATTTCTCGATGCTGCCCATCCGCCGACTGCCGGAACAAAGACATCTTAAATGTTTGAACGATTCATTCTTTTCTAGGACCAACTCGTCCAACCTTCTCCTTGCTCGGCTTTTGTCCACCTGCCATTCCTTAAACCTTTCCGAACCATATTCTGCCGCCCGAACAACCAGAATCCACTTTGTGGCCTCCAATTCCGAGCGCCTTACATTTTCGGGCATTCCTCCTTTAAATGGGCTCGCGCGGTTAGCCATTAACGAAACGTTGAGCCCATATTCGGGCAGACAACAAGAGGAGCATTGAGCCCCGTTTGCGCATCTGAGTTCGAGAGTTTTTGTGCCCGACCGTCTTCTTTGGTGTCTGCCGAAGAGACTGCGTCGCGTTCCCGAGAACAACAACAACAACAACAATAACATCGACATGAATATCTCTAATAAGGTGGCCATGAAGTCCTCCCACATCTGCAACTCGCTGGAAGGAGGGACCGAGGCCAAGTCGACGGGCACCCAGCAGGCGTCCGAACAGAACCCGACGCGCAGACGACGCCTGTCTTCGTTCAGCCGACCACGGAGAAAGTCGATCGTGAACCAGATCATAGACAGTGAAGAGAGCCTGCTTTTGAAGGTGTGTATTTCTTTTTCTCTTTTCTTTTTTTTTTTCGCGGTCGAAAGAAAGAGAAGGGGCCTAGACTGACTTGAGGGACCAGCTGGACGAGTTCCTGACCGAGCTTGAGCAACGATTCGAGAAGTTCGAGGCCTACGGCGAGCTGACGCTCGACTCGAGCATCGCCCGGGCCTACCTGACGCTGCAAGTGGTGCGCACACGATGCTCGCATGTGTCGGAGGGGGTCATCGGTGCCGGGCGGCGACGTCTGCAGATCATGGTCGAGACACTGGAGACACGATACCAGGAGGCTTTGGCGGCTGCCGAGTCGCTGAACGACAAGGCGCTGCTGGGCATCGAGCTGCTGGATGACATGCTGGCAGACTTTGAGAACTACGCGAACAAGCTGCGCGAGCGGAGCATGGCCAACGCGGCCGATGCGGCCGGCATGATCATGGACGAGAGCCGACGGGTGGTGGACGGCGGCATCGGGCGGGCGCGCGAGGTGGTGGACGAGAGCCTCGAGCGGGCCAAGTGGGCAGCCGGCACGCTGGAAGAGCACATCCAGCACGCCATCAAGCGGGCGCGCAAGCACGGGCTGCTGCAGTACGAGGAGCTGCCGACGCCGTGGCGCATCAACCCGCACATCATCCGGGGCTACCGCTTCAGCGAGACCAAGGTGGCTTGCGTCCGGTCGATGTTCCGCGTGTCCAACGAGCTGGTCAACATCTGGTCACACGGCCTCGGTGTGCTGCTGATCCTGGCCATCGCTTTCTATCTGTACCCGACTAGCGTCACGTTCCACCTCAGCACCAAGACAGACGTCTTCATCGCCGCCACCTTCTTCTTCGCCGCCTGCCAGTGCCTGGTCTGCAGCACCATCTGGCACACCATGAACTCCATCGCCGATGCCGACCTGATCTCGTCGCTGGCCTGCGTCGACTACACCGGCATCTCGCTGCTGGTCGCCGCGTCCATCATGACCACCGAGTACACCGCCTTCTACTGCGACCCTGTCAGCCGCTGGATCTACATGGCCACCACCGCCTTCCTCGGCATCGGCGGCGTCGTCCTGCCGTGGTACCCGTTCTTCAACAGGGCGGACATGGCATGGGCCCGCGTCGCCTTTTACGTCGGTCTGGCTGCCACCGGCTTCCTGCCCCTGCTACAGATCTCGGCCACGCGCGGCCTCTCCTTCGTGTGGGATTTCTACCTGCCCATCACCAAGTCTCTGCTGGTCTACCTGTCGGGCGCCTGCGTCTACGCCAGCAAGGTGCCCGAGCGGTGGTGGCCCGGCATGTTCGACTACATTGGCGGCAGCCACAACCTCTGGCACGTCGCCGTCCTCGGCGGCATCCTATTTCACTACACGGCCATGCAAGAGTTCTTCTCCAACGCCTTCCGCCAAGCCCAGGACGGCTGCCCGTCATACTGAAGATCCCGGAGTTGCGGCCTGCACACTTTGTTTTTCTCCCTTTTTATCTTTTTGCCCACGCCATCCATGCTTTACGCGTTACGCACTGAAATTTCCGTCAAAATGTCGCATGAACACAAAAAGACCCTGTCGTCGCTGATGATGACTACAACATTAGCATTTCTTTTCTTTTGTCTTTCTTGGAGCATATAACTGGGAGTTATGTGTATTTCTTTTTCTCATACTAGTAGCCGGGCATCACTTTGTTACTACAAAAAAAAAGGCCTTTCTTTTAAACAGCTTAGATCTAGACCTCCGGTAAGATGTTGGCGTGAAATAAAAGCTCGTGAGTGGTGCAAACATCGACATAAGCATCAAGTGTGAATGCAAGAGCAAAAAGTGAAAGTAGAAAGATACGAAATGGCCTTCCGAGAGAAATCATAGACTAGCTCCGACCAGGCCACAAGCTATTGACCCTCTGGACCTTTTCGGCATGTTCTTATCTTGCTGATGCGTTTATTGCTGCGTTTATTGCTGCGTTTACTGCTGCGTTTACGCACATGGCTACACATAACAGCAAGATTTGTTAAGATGATAACATTTTGCAGAAGCTGATATTTGCAAAAGTTTGAAACCATGAATACCATAACCTTAGTCATTACCCGCTCGTTTTCTCCCCCCCCTGAACCCATGGATGCGAACACATTAAAAGATGCATAATACATGATAGATAATACAAAGCATGCACACAACTGTCCCTCGCAGCATGCTTGAATTGGATGAGCGCCCAGCAGTGCTTCCCGTTGCTCAACCGTCACGCCATTGCAAGTCTAGCTAGAGATAGACCGATCCGGATTGCCGCTTTTAATTCATTCCAAAGCCATATCATAAAAATATTGCTGTTATTCCTGTAGAGTCATGTAAGACAAACTGCTCTCGTTTTGTCCGCGTAATGGGATCTACCCAAGCCGAAAACAAGTGGAGCCAAGTATCGAACGACAAAATGGCCAGTGGTCGAGATCTTGTCTCCTCATTGCGCGTGGTTGACAATCTCAGTATACACGTCCGCCGGAAGCTTTCGAATGATGGTCAGCGTGACGCCCTTGATGGCGTCGGCCTGAAGTGCGGGAAACGATCGCAGCAGCTTGTTGGGACTGCGCGGTTTGTCAGCAGCTGTTGGGTTCACTATCACCGGCAGGAGACCGGCAACGCGAAACCTACCTGGGGCTCGTCAGAATCTGGTTGCGTATCAGCATCAGCTGCGCCACGATGCATAGGATGTTGAGATGCGGTCCGTATGCAAACAAAAAGTCCCAGAGCCGCAGGACCTCTGGAAGCGGCGGTGTGCAAGCGCACAATGTCAGGACCGAGGGGAAGGCATAGATCTCAGCCGTCAAGTTCTTGGACAGGAGGTACAGGCTGAGCTTGGAGTCAACGATAGCCAGCACCTTGTCCACGAGAGCCAGGCCCTTGTGCACGCCGTCCATGGCGCCACGGATGTACCCGGGACACTCCTTTGTCAGCAGGTGATGGAAAGCGACAAACGCCTCGGCCTCGCTTCGTGCAGCGTACAGGAACGGCGCTGCCAAAACGTTCATGCCCTGCACGTATGTGCCTGGCTCCGCCGAGACGCTGCTCTCCGAGCCCTCCGTTGTCAGAGTCAGGGCGCGTGCCCGGTTCTTAGCCGCGGGCGACGTGTTGGTCGACCTCGGAGTAACGTCCACGGCGCCTGCTGGGCCCTTGGTCGGCGTGCCGTACGTGTGCTGCACCGGTGGCAGAGACTGGCGCGTGGTCGGCGGGGGTGCCAGCGGCTGCTTGAGGCTCTTTTCCTCCCTCGAGTCGTGGAGCTTCCAGGCGATAGCGTTGAGCAGCCGGATCAGGCTGGCCTCGCTGACGCGGCGGCGAAACAGCGGATCTGTGGTGAGCGTGCGGAAGGTGTCGTTGCGGATCTTGGAGTATGCCGGCGATGCGCCGCGATGGATGAGAGAGAGGTATGCGTCCGTTTCCAGGACGGGGCAGTCGAGGAGGATCAGCCACGCATATATGCGAGCAGAGGACTGTGCTTCAAGAGTCAGATAAATGAAAAACAACCCGCATATGGCGCGTTGCATTGCAACAACAAGAGGGACAATCTCGCTTTGCTGGAGCTGCCACCTACCATGCCGTCGCTGTCGCTTTTGATGCCCGTCTCTAGAATCTTCCATCGCAGGTTGTTCAGCGCGCCAACCACGTCGCCATCGGGAGGCCCGTCGCGAATCAGCCGGTCGAGGGAGAGCGAGTCCAGAGCCGGTGACCGTCCCAGCAGCGGACGGCGACTGGGCGTGGCAGCGCCAGTGCTTATCTGCTGCACGCTCGTGGCGTCGCTATTTGCCCGCCCTCTTTGCGGCGGGCTATTGATCCCGCTGATGTTCCTCCGGCTGGGCGACGACGGCCGCTGCAGCAGCGGTGGCGGCTGGGCATGCTGCTGGTACTGATTCTGCTGGGACCGCTGCTGGGCGAGGATGGACGAGATGTTGCCTGCCTTCGCTCCGAGGTTGTGTGCTGACTGCAGCTTCCTAAGTGTCCTGTGGGTGCTCGGAGATGGAGGAGGATATAACGTCATCGGCGGCGCGAGGGTCGGTATGGACGGCAGCGAGTCTCTGGCTGGGCTTGGCATCTTTGGCGACGATAGAGGGGACGTTTTACTTTCAACCAGGTCAGCCTTCTTCGTCACAGCTTACAGCTGAAGCAGACAAGGCGATCTATTCGCGAACGAGGCAACGCAAAACACAGCAACGACACAATGGACACAAGACGAGACTTGTAATTGCCTTGTCTCTCTGCAACATGCGGCTACTCGTGCACATGTAGGGATTATATTTTTGGCACACAGTCTGTGGGGTTGCTCTGGGTGGCTGGAGAGAGATGCTTTTTGAATGGCTGGCTGATTGCAACAGGTCGTGTTTTTTCGCGATAGCGCGCGTAAATAATAAGCTTTAGAGCATCCCCGCGCTGTTGCTTCCCAACGGGAGCGGCTCCCAATAGGAAAGAAGGAAATGGAGCACGCTACAAAGGCTATAGGGATAGGGAGGCTATCATAATACCTACGCCAGATACTGTGCAACATGCAATACTCCCAATTGAATGCACTTAGTGTTATACGGAACCCGGAGTCCCCCGTACGAATGCGAGCAAAATATTTGCAAGGCGTGGCGGCGTCTTGTTTTTTTTCTTCTTTTTCTTTCGCCTCATCGTTTCGGACCATCCGAGTGTCAGCCATAGCCACGATTGTCAAGAGAGGAAAACAGCTCGCGGGCGAAAACACATTGGTCACATGACACTGGGCGTATCTAGTGGTACTGCTGCTGGCTATGTGGGCGGAGTAAAACCTTTCGGTACCTATTGTTGGTGCTGTCTGCTGTCTTTCCTACTGTCCTTCAAGTGGGCCTTCTAACGTCTTTTTATTGGACAGTTTCATCCTACATCGCGTGCCCCGCCACCTCCCACTCCCCGCCTTTCCCATTCTTCTCCCTCTTTCTCTAAACATCTTCTCGTCTTCCGATATCATCAATCTCGAATCGCCCCTCTTGACCACCCCTAACAAACACCATCAGCTTCAAGGAGCAAAACCAAATCATCACAGACACCTCACATCTCGTACGTCCGGGTATCTTGGCGAGCAGGCACGTGCTGCTCTTCTGCGTCGTTTTTACTGACGTTGACTCAGCCCATCTTCTCGAAAAACTCTTCCCCAAGTCTCGCAGAGAAAGCCGAGTTGATGTCAATCGAAAATCTCAAGATCAATGGTAAGTGCATCTGCTACCTCATTCTAGGTTATAGCAAACGCTATATGTGGCCATTTTGCGGCTCTACCGTTTCTCGAATAGGGGCTAACGACACCGCAATCAAAATACAGATCCCTTCGCCGACGCCGACGAAGATACCGGACAATCGCAGGCCAAGCAGCAGGAGTACCTGCACATTCGTATCCAGCGTTCGTTTTTCCCTCTCACGCGAGACGCCGAACTGCAGGTTTTACAACCGCAGTGTACATACCGAATGTTTGGCATGATGAGCGAAAACGTTAAGGGGGATACTGACATTTATCAAAACAACCAGAGCGCAATGGACGCAAGACCTTGACCACGGTCCAGGGCATTCCCCCCAAGTTTGACCACAAGGTAGGCTGAAAATTAACTCGGGCGCACTGCCGGCCTTGTTTAATAGCATCCCGGGCGTCTTCGGGGTTTGATTGCAAGATCTGCTAACGCGTCACGTAGAAAATCCTCAAAGTCATCAAGAAGGTTCGTAATCTTGTGTTTGCTCACCACTTCATTCCGTTCCGCTAAATGAGAACCATGCTAACACAACCTAGGATTTCGGTTAGTACCACGTCAAGAGGCAAGAAACGAAGCCGTAAAGCCATATTTCTCTAACCACCGCTTTTAGCTTGCAATGGAACCATCATCTCCGCTGCGGAGTCCAAGGGTATGGGCGAAGTGATTCAGCTCCAGGGTGACCAGCGCAGCAAGATCCGTAAGCACGCGTCCATAACGAACAACATCACCAGCAGATGCGCATCAGACTACTGACTTGCCCAAACAGGTGACTTCCTTATTGACAAGGACAATGGGCTTGGTCTCGATGAGAAGACCATTAAAGTCCACGGTTTCTAAACAGCGCCACATCCTGTTTTATCAGTAGCCCATCCACCGACAGAGAACAGTTCTAGAAAGATATTTTTGGACTGTTGCCGTTTTAACGAATTTTGGCGGATGGTGGCTAGCTTAGCCAGGCATTGTTCCGAGCTTCGCCTCAATTTTTATAGAGCTAGCTTGGAAGGCACGCTGGGCACGTTGACCCGATATTACTGGTGGGAAGGCACGACGAGAATTTCGTGACTGGTGTGTTACGGACTGTCTGTTCGGACCGGCACATGAGGACGGGTTCTCGCACAGCTTTTGGTGTGAAGAGTCTTTCGTTCCGATGGGAGTAGTTTATTATATAACTAGGGGCTTGGCCTGCAGCGATTCTTTGTGGTGATACCCTACTTGTCAAGTATAAAAGGGATGATCGAGATAGAAAATGGAACAGCAGTGGAAGCCGAACAAATTCGCGCATTAGCACATCTGACCTGCAACAGAGGCTACTACGACCCAGCCGTAACGCAACAACAAGCACGTGTTGTCAAGAAAATGCAGGGGAAGCATGAAATCGGGATCTCCTGGAACCCGAAACCCTCTCATCACCATTCCGTAGACTATAATATGGTAAGAATATGTGTCAGTCCGGACGTCGCCGATCTCTCGTGTGTCTGTCATTTCATCTCCGGAATAGATACGATCAAGTAAAGGGAACTTTTTAAAGCAAGAAGGTTTACATCTCGTAATGGCAGCCAAGGCAAAACGCACGATGTTGTCTGTGACCGAACTTCCCCCACATACAGCTGCAAGTCAAACGTGATACACTCAGGCGACAGCGTATTACTCGTATACGATAGTCGCGACAGTCTCATCAAGGACCAGGGGTGGCTCTCTTGCCTTTGGGCCGGGCCTGGCCAGAAGAACTGCGGAACAGTAAAGGTTGCAATCGGTCTTGTCTATACACAAATGGGTACTAGGGGGGTGACCACACATGGAGTCGCCGATCAGAACGAATGGTATGGAGTAAACATATCTGCACATGGGTGTGAGCTGCGGTGCTAAAAGCAGGGCCTACTGCGTAGCTGCCGTTGATCCAAGCAGGGACAAGTTTATTGCCTGGTTGTAAGCGGATAGGCCGATTGGATTGGAACAGGAAGCCAATCTCATCAAACCACGGCAACAGCGGCAAGGGTTTACATTACTACAAACAGTATGCAGGAGCTAGACGGGCCCTGCTTGGTAGCAGATGACTATCTCATGGGCGTGCGAGGCGAAAGGAGCACGAGCAAGCCTGCAGCCTTTGCCTGTAGCCAGAGAGGCTGATATTGAGCCGAACTCGTATGCTTGAGGAGCTAGCCGGCTGATCACGAACAGCTTGGCGCAACGCACGACAAGGGGAGAAAAAGAAACGAGGGATACGTCGCGAAGCTCGTGAAGTACCGTGTATCTTGCGGGCAGACGGCAAGCAGCAGTGAGACGGGATTTCCCCATGCACGAGTAGTCGTCGTCTTAGTCCCACTTAATAGTCCACTCGGCGATGGTGTCACTCAAACCATCGATGGCGCAAGATGAACAAAGCCCTGTGATTGGTTGCCTTAGGCCGACCATTACGGGTTAGTCGGGATTGTCTACTACATCAACACTAAACGGACGCGACGGGAAGGGGGAATGGCACGACGAGCAGACAAATCCCATGCTCGGCCGGTTCGAGCGAGTGGCATAATATGAATTATACATGATTTCACTTTCTGTCTCGAACGCAGAGCTGCCAGGATAATCGGGCAGCAAGTCGGGGTTTCGTGGGCAGAGACCCACATTACTCGTAGGCATGCAACTTGCCAATTCTTTGAAAGGCTTCTGGAAGGGCCATGGCTTGAGTAATTTGGCACGCGGCCCTGACGCCGGAAAATCAAAGACTCTGCAAGTACTCGTATGAGAAGCAGATGCCAATGTGCGAGTAGGGTGCAGCTGCATTTGGGTGAAGAATCGGTAAGGGCAGAGCCCCATACGCGTAGAGGTCTTCTTCTGTCTTCTGCTTACTCCATATTATTACTTTGTACTTCTCACCCGTCTTTGTCATCCGTAGACACATGGCAAGCATAGCATTCATTCCGCGTACGGCTGAAAAAAAGGCATATGCAAGGTTGCAAGTTTGAACACGCATATTGATGTGAGAGATAAGATGGGGGAGATGAGGCGAGGGCAAATGAGAAAGAGGATGCTACAAGTGCCCGGGGTCCGCAGGTACTTTCTGACGTAAGGAACATAATATTTGGTGAAACAGTGTGGAGTGCGAGGTATCGCTCGGAGCTAGGTACAAGGCCACACATCACCACCCTAGAATGAAAATCCTGTTAGACCAGCACTTACACAATGGCGCAATGCGAGCTAACGGGACTAGAGCTTGAATTGCTATGCTCGTACTGCTCCGTACTGCATTTTTTTTTATCCAGAGTTGCCGCTGTGCTCCTAACAAAAAGGCGAGGCCTGGACACTCATTGAACTCATTCCGCCATTTTTCCAGTGTCTGTCACCATCTCCCAATCTCCCTCCCCCCAGAGTCTGGATCTCCTGGCACCCCATCGCCTCTGGCCGCTTAAGGAAGGAGCTACTCACTGATTTTCTTCGTTGCTGCTTCTTTATTGTTCCTTCTGCGTCTGCTGCCTTGCGAGTACGAAGCGCTGTATTACGAGCCACTGGGACGACTGCTGGCATTATCCCACTGCATTGTGGTGCCACAACATTTGGGCGGACGTGCATCCTGTTGGGCCCTGGATCTCGAGACCCCGGCTTCTGGCTGCATTGTTTTTGCTAGCTCTCTCTAAGGAACTCTTCTTCCGTCGTGCAAGGATTCTCATCGAGCCACCATCAGAGTCATTTCCTCAGCGTCGACTTCTTTGATTTAGGCCACCCCCCCTTCTGTGTTTTTCTAGGGTCGTTTTATTTTTGGTTCCAGCTCTACACTCTTGGCGACCGAAGCAAGACACTGGCCAGCCTCCTTTGCAACTGCTTCTCCACGGACTGCTTTTCTTCTTACGGCATACTCCGACCCCCCCCTGGTCACATATCACTCTGGGATACACACCCTCTTTCGTTTCCCTCCCCCACCCCCAGTTCTTGAGAGCATTCTGCATCGAGCTACCGTAGTGTTGGATCTATCCATTTTGGGGTTACCGTCACATGTGGGAGTCTCATTAGACTTTCTCTCGTGCCCGTACTAGTATATATATTGGACTCTGCCTGCAACCCTTTGCTTTTCACAGGTCAGTTCCGCATCGGCTCTTCAGAGGCTTCTTCTACTGCCCTCTCTCTCTTTCTCCTTTCCTGAGTCTTCAGTCGAAGAGCCGGCCTATCTAACATTGGGACCCTTACCTCCAGTCTTTTCACACTCTTTCCTGATCACATACAGGCGCCATGGCGGGACCCAAGGCCACCAAACTCGGCCACACCTTGGCAAAGGGCCTGGGCATCAAAGTTCAGCCGCCCATTCAGTACCAAGATGAGGTGACTCGCGGAGAGTCTGTCTTTTCCACAAACGACTATGTCGAGGAGCCACCACGCACTTTCGAGACCCTGTACGAGATGGTTCCCACAGGCCGCGAGTTCGTGGACTACTTGATTTCTCTCTTTCCCTTCCTGCAGTGGATTGGTCATTACAACACCCAATGGCTGATTGGTGATCTCGTTGCCGGTACGTTTGAGCTTTTGATTGAACCCAAAAACTTCCTCTGCAGTTTGCTAACATCGGGTAGGCATCACTGTTGGCGCCGTCGTTGTTCCCCAGGGCATGTCATATGCGCTGCTGGCCAATCTCGACGCCCAGTTTGGGCTTTACTCGTCCTTCATGGGCGTTTTGATTTACTGGTTCTTTGCCACCTCAAAAGACATCACCATCGGCGTACGTTGCTTGTGCCAAAAAGATCTCCTTCTCCTGGTTCCTCCTCTTCTTTCGCTTACTAACGCATCACAGCCTGTGGCCGTGATGTCCACCCTCACGGGAACCATCGTCGAGAAAGCGGCCACTAAACTACCTGATGTTCCGGGACACGTTATTGCCTCCGCCCTCTCTATCATTGCCGGATCTATCGTGCTATTCATCGGCCTAATCCGGGCTGGCTGGATTGTCGATCTCATCCCCCTGTCGTCTCTGTCCGCCTACATGACCGGCTCGGCCATCAACATCTGTGCCGGACAAGTTGCCGGCTTGTTGGGCGAATCTGGCTTCAACACACGCGATCATACCTACATGGTCATCATCAACTCGTTCAAGCACCTGCCCAACACGAAGATAGACGCCACCATGGGCCTGACGGCCCTGACCATGCTTTACTTAATTCGCACCATCTGCAACTATACTGCCAAGCGCTATCCCCGGCACCGGCGCCTCATCTTCTTCGCCTCCACGCTGCGCACGGTCTTTGTTATCCTGCTGTACACCATGATCAGCTGGCTGGTGAACCGCCACCGCCGCAAGCACCCGCTCTTCAAGATCCTCAAGACGGTCCCGCGAGGCTTCAAGAACGCTGCTGTTCCCAAAGTGGACAAGGAGATTATCCGCAGCTTTATCGGCGACCTGCCCGCCACTGTCATCGTCCTCCTCATTGAGCACATTGCCATCTCTAAGTCTTTCGGCCGTGTCAACAACTACACCATCAACCCCTCACAGGAGATGGTCGCCATCGGTGTGGCCAATGTCCTGGGACCCTTCCTTGGCGGCTACCCGTCCACGGGCTCGTTCAGCCGTACTGCCATCAAGGCCAAGGCCGGCGTGCGCACTCCCTTTGCTGGTGTGATCACCGCTATTGTGGTTCTTCTCGCCATCTATGCGCTGCCACCTGTCTTCTACTACATCCCCAGCGCGACTCTGTCGGCCGTGATCATTCACGCTGTTGGCGACCTGATCACGCCGCCTGACGTCGTCTACCAGTTCTGGCGCGTCAGTCCCTTCGAAGTGGTCGTCTTCTTTGTGGGTGTGTTGGTGACCATCTTCAGCAGCATTGAGAATGGCATTTACTGCACAATCTCCATCTCGGCTGCTATGCTACTGTTCCGCATTCTCCGGTCCAAGGGTTCCTTCCTCGGCCGCGTCAAGGTCCACTCCATACTGGGCGACCATGTCATCGGCAATGACAGCCGTCAGGCAATTGGCCCGTACAGCGCCATTCCGAGCCTGGAGACTGAGCTGGCCGCTCGCACTGTCTTCCTGCCACTCGACCACGGAGACGGGTCCAACCCGGATGTGGACTTCGATACGCCGTACCCCGGCGTCTTCATCTACCGCTTTGCCGAGGGCTTCACGTACCCCAATGCATCGCATTCACTGGAGCAGCTGTCAGAGTATGTGTTCAAGCACACGCGCCGCACCAATTTGACGGAATTTCCCCGACCCGGCGACCGGCCATGGAACGATCCTGGGCCGACGCGCAAGCAGCTCAAGAAGATACAGGCGGGTGACATCGACGCCTTGAACGCGGCTGAGCTCAACAAAAACCTGCCGACCCTGAAGGCCATCATCCTGGACTTTTCTTCTGTCAACTTTCTAGACGTCACATCCGTGCAGGCCTTGATTGACGTGCGTAACCAGCTGGACCGCTATGCGGCTCCTAGCCACGTGGACTGGCACTTTGCCGCGATCAGCAACCGCTGGAGCAAGCGCGCCCTGATATCTGCCGGCTTCGGTCTCCCAACAGAGTACCAGGACACTCCGGAACAGCGGTGGCGAGGCATCTTCAGCGTGACCCCGTCTGGCGACAGAAAGGACGCAGCCGACGAGAAGGACGAGGTTGGCGGCTTGCACAAGACGCTGTCGTCGGCGTCTGCCAGCGCAGCCAAGACCGTGACGGCCCTGGACATTGAGGAGGCGCGCAGCAGCGGTGACGGTGTCGATTCCATCGGTGACGACCCCAAGCTGCAGTCGCCCCATCACATCCGGGGCATCGCCATCCATAGCCTGAATCGGCCGCTCTTCCACGTCGATCTTACTAGTGCGCTGCAGAGTGCTATTGCTAATGTGGAAGCTCGGGAGGCTGTTGCTGTTGAGTCACGGCCGAGCTCTGCAACGAAGGGACTGTGATGATGGGCTGGCATTATAAGCGACACTTGTTTTATTATTATTATTTTTTTCCGTTTAATTGGAAATGTGGTTTTTGGGTAGAGAGCAACCTAAATCTTCGAGATTTTGTCAATGATTCCCCCGATGTATTTTCCTGGCGCCCTTCTATTTCTATGGCCCCAAAGACATGTTTTACTTATTTTATTTTACTTCCTTAAACTTGCATAGCTTAAAGACAATTCACTACCATCGGCTTGGCGTAGCCAAAGCTGCCTCTAAAGAGACTTTTGCAACTAGCTGTCTATGAAGCATTTTGAACGAGCTGCTCGGTTTTCTTCCTGCTCGCGATACCACGCCGGCCCCTACGAATAATGAACACACTTCTACCCCCGCCATCGCATCCAAGACCGCTAGGTCTTCTGGCAACCTGCTGGCACGACGCGTGTCAGGCGACACTACCAAAACTGGCCGAGCACAGATAGCTCTTTGCAGCCATATCTTGGCCCTTGGCGTCCTCTATTGCCATGGATTGGGCTAGTTGTGTGCCTGTAGAGAATGATGCAGCCGGTCTTGTAGGTCTCATTTCTCAACCGACAGTGGAGGCGTAGACGGGCCCTCGACCTCTGCACATTACAGAATTTTGTTCTTGAGATGGTGAACGCAGCCTCTGACATCATGCTTCGGCTGCTGGCTGGTTACATTGCTGTTTGACTGCCTGCTTCTCGGCCGCCAGCACATCAACATCGAGGCCTTCCATGACCTCCACCACGAGCCCAACGTGGTCCAGGAAGGCGTTGACGGACACGCGCAGCATGCGGTTCGTCGTGGCTTCGTAGACGGTGCGCAGCATGGTCTCGGCCTTCAGGTCATTACTCCCATTGTCGTTTTTTTTGTTGTCGTCGCTGCTGCCGCCTTTGCAGCCGTCGGCAGCTCGCACGCTAAAGGACCGGCGCACGGACGGCGACAGCTCTTTGTCGACGGACAGTGCCTTCAAGGCAATGCTGGCCAGCCGTGCTGTAGGAAACGGCACATCGATGACTCTGAATGGTCAGCGGTGCTGGAGCTTTTGCAAAGGCAGTTTCATTAAGGGGAGAGAGAAGAATGAGAGAGAGACAAAAAGAAACGAGAAAAAGCTCACAGCGAGCATGGGAAGCTTGGATCAACAGCCATGTCTGCAGGGGGAGGGAACGATGTGGGGAAAGAGTGCGGAAGGGATGTGCCGGTATGGTTCTAAGTTATCTCGTGTGGTCGTTGCGCCGTTGCGCCGTTGCTATTTCGTGAACATTTTTTTGAGTAGAAAATCGGGCTTGTTTCCATGGGCGCGGGGCAATTGATAGCCATCGTGTGGTTTTGACAGTCGACAGATGACTAACCCTGTGCCTTATTTCTGTTGGCCTTGCTCGTTCCGTGCTAGTTCCGTTTCGCGGGAGGGCACAACGCTGTGGGCGTTGCCGTGGTTACCTGTTTTGGCGGCCCAGCCCACTGGCCCCAGCGTGGGTTGGCGGCCTGCCATTGGCTGGAGTAGGGGGCCCCCCTGGCTGCCTCGCCTGCAATGCAACGCAGGAGAAACCACAACAAATAACAATAATAAAAAATAACGAAAGAATAAAGCAAAAAATACAAGCTACCATCGCTTTATTATCCCTTCAAGAATGCGTTCAAGGTCCAGCGTGCGCAATCCTCTTCAACCAGAAATAACTTGCACTTCCTTTCCTGTTTGCCTCTTCTTTATTTTCTTTTGCTCTCTGTGCTTCGCCTCTTGCTCGTTGCCTCTCGCTCTCTCTTCCTCTCTACCTGTCCACGTCTTCACCGCTTCTCTTCGTCCGTTGCTGTCGTCTATGCATTGAGAACCTCGAAAGTCGTTGTCAGCCCGTTCTTTATCTTCTACGTACAGTTTGACGTCCCCTCTCGTCATTGCTGTTTACGAAGATCGCCCGTCTACTTCTCCAGGCCTTCCCACTTCTCCTGCTTCATAAGCACGCGATCAACGTTTCCCTCAACGCTTTTCAGCAATGGCGCCGTCTACAAAGGCTCCCAACTTGGGGCAAATTATCGAATACCTCCCGAGTAAGCATGCCAATTTCCTGCATCATGCCTGCTTGCTCCCAGCAGCAGAAGCAGCAGCAGCCAAAGCAATCAAGCTAACCAGGCTCTCTCTTTTTCCTTCTTCTTCTCGCCAGACCGCCTTTATCTCGCGTCTTATCTCAGCCCGCCCGATTCCGATACCGCTTTCCCCTTCGGCAGCAGTGCCACTAAGTCGTCGAGCAGAAGACACAGAAGCGCTGTGTCAGAATCGTCGGCCTCGCTCAAGTCTGTCAGCCGAGAGCCATTCTACTTCACCGTCGATGACTCGCTTCCATATAACGCCTTCCACCATGACTTTGGCCCGCTGCACGTCGGCCATCTGTACCGGTTTGCGCTGCTCTTTCACGAGATCCTTGCAGCAACAGAGAACCAGCAGCGGCCGGTCGTCTTCTGGAGCAAAGCGGACCCGCGAAGTATGTTGCCATCTCTGCTTTTCGCTGCTCCTCGCTGCTCTTCCCAGACCCCCCCTGCTAACAATCACACCAGGCCGGGCAAATGCATCTTGTCTGCTGGCTTGCTACATGGTCCTAATCCAGTCGTGGCCGCCTCACCTGGCGCTGGCCCCAATTGCCCAAGTCGACCCGCCTCTTATGCCCTTCCGCGATGCCGGCTACAGCCAGGCCGACTACGGGATCACAGTGCAGGACATTGTTTATGGCGTCTGGAAGGCCAAGGAGGAAGGCTGCTGCGTCCTGGATAACTTTGACCTGGCAGAATACGAGATGTTTGAGCGCGTCGAGCACGGCGACTTCAACTGGATCACGCCCAACTTCCTGGCCTTTGCCTCGCCCCAGCATAGCCCCGAGGTCCGCATAACAGAGACGTCCGAGCTATACGACTCGCTTCCGCGCACGCTGGACGCCGTCGACGCCCACCCGACACTGCCGCAGCCGTTCAAGAACGTGCTCCGCCACTTTTCAGAGCGCAACATTGGGCTGGTGGTCCGGCTCAACTCGGCGCTGTACTCGCCGTCGTACTTCGAAGCCCTTGGCATCCAGCACCTGGACATGATCTTTGAGGATGGTACCTGCCCGCACATGTCGACCGTGCGCAAATTTGTCCGGCTGGCCCACGAGATGATCAACGTCCGCAAGAAGAACATTGCCGTGCACTGCAAGGCCGGCCTTGGCCGGACCGGCTGTCTGATCGGTGCCTACCTGATCTACCGCCACGGCTTCACCGCTAACGAAATAATCTCCTTTATGCGCTTCATGCGGCCGGGCATGGTCGTCGGGCCCCAGCAGCACTGGCTGCACCTGAACCAGGGCATTTTCCGCGAGTGGTGGGTTGAAGAGCGCGTTGAGCGCAAGCTGCGCCGAGAGTTTGCCGCAGCAGCAGCTGCGGCCGCGTCTGCCGGAGCGCCGAGCAGCCTGCCAGGCAACGTGCCGAGCACTCCGATTCGTGCCATGCAGAAGACGAGCCTCGGCCGGTCGAGCCAGCCGCAGTCAGCGTCGACGCCCCCGAACCGCAGTGTCTCCGGACGGTCGCCACTCAGCGAGATGGACCAGGAGCGCACCAACGCAGCACAGGAAGACTACCTGCCGGCGCCGACTCCAGGCCAGCCGCGCAAGGCCGTCCGGGGAGACCGCCACCACCCATATTCGCGCAGCCGGTCTAACTTCTCGTCGACGGTGGAGGAGGAAACGGAGACGGTCGTCCACGAGGATGAGGAGGCCGAGCTGTACGCCGTTGTCGAGCAGGACAAGAAAGGCAAGGAGAGCAAGGAGAGCAGCCACCGGTCCAGCGGAGGCAGCCGCAGTGCCGACTCGGAAGAGGAGGTCTACCTGCGCATGCGCGCGCACCGGAAGACGACGACGACGACGACAACCACGCTGTCTTCGCCAGACGCCGCCTCGCGCCACCGCAAGGCGCGGTCGGCCAGCCACAGCACGGCTGCGATACTGGCTGCGGCCATGGAAAACGACGCGTCCAACGATGCTGAGAACATCGGCTCGGCCATCCAGCGGGTCAAGTCCGTCCACAGCCACGAGGGCCAGCGCTCTAGTTCAGCGTCGGGCATTCTGTCCAAGGTCCGCAGCTCTGAGCGGACGGCCAGCGCGTCGGCGAAGAAGATGACCAGTGCGCAGCCTGTCGGCATCCGCAAGACCAGCGGACGTGTTGGCAGCGCCGGCAATATGCCATCGGTGGCGGCCATGGCGACGGCGCAGCGGAAGATCTCGGGCATGCAGTGAGAAAGAGCGTAATGCTCTGCGATGCCTGATCGCGTTTTTGATCTATTTGACGAGTTACGACCGACTTTTCCTTATGACTACTACTTCGCCTGGCTGTGCTTTCAGTGGCGATCGCTATTTTGCTGCATGCAGTGGCGTTTACAGGGGCTGGCTTTTATAGGTATCTGGATTTTCGCATGTGAAGCTGTGCTGGGGAGGTGAGAGCATGGAAGGGAATAGGGGAAGAAGAGAGAGGGAGAGAGGAAGAGAGCAAAAGGGCAAGGGAAAGTAACCAAGCACTTTGATTGGCGTTGGGGTGAAATGGGTCTGTGGCAAGCAATTGGGAGAGTGGAGGCCTGTTTCTTGACAGTTCGACAGTTCGTTTCTGTTCCGCTCTCTTCTCCCTCATCCCGGTCACTCGTGGAGCTCTCTCTATCACACACATGCTGGACAGAGATCATGAGCTTCTCGTACTTGATCATATGGACAGGGTACTGAGGCGTAAACACGGGAAATAGGACGGACGGGATGAGGTTTTACTTGAATTTTGGTTGTATATCTGCGGGCTGTATTTTGAGTACTTGGAGTATTGCTTCAATCAAAAATGTGTTACTATGTTCACGGCCCTTGCCAGTTGCCTTTTTTGTCATTGATTTGCAGCACACTCGTATGTTGTCATGAATCAATCTCGGGTCCCGCTCTGCAGAAAAAATGATTAAAAAAAAGGGGGGGGAAAAGGGAAGTGCCTTGCCGACCGAGATAAGCTGGCCGGTCATAGCGACCAGACATATAAATGAACAGACTGCTGTATGATCCTATCTTGCATGGAGAACAGGACTGTGCCTAGAATGCCAGAGCTTCACCCTGGAAGACCCAAAAGACCCAATGCCTGACCGGCAGTAGCACCGGCGGTTAAGCAGTGACAGACTGGGCCCGTCTGTTTTCAGGCCGCATATTTCTCTCTCTCTCTCTTTCCGTTCGTCTGGGAACGGAACTTGGTCTCGGAAGAGAGGGGAGAGGGCGCATTTGGGGACGGCCTCTGGCCACTTCTTCGGGTGGCTTATCCCAACGGAGGATCCTCATCCCCGTTTTCACCTCTCTGCATGTTGGCCTTTTTTTTTCTTTCTTTCTCAATATCCCGTGCACCCATCGGCTTCTTGGCTTCGCCAACTTGTGCAGTATTTTGAATTGGCAGAAGGCAATAGTTCTTTGGAAAGTCTGTTCAGACAGAACCTTTGCGGCTCAAAATTGTGCAAAAAAAAAAGCACGATAACTTGTCAGATTGATTGTATGCCATATCTGACATATAACGGGTACGGAGTTATCCGAGAAGACGAATTGAATCCCTAAGGAAGGTAGAAGGAAGAAAGAAAAAGAGGAGAAGGAGATATTGCCTTTGCGTAATTCCAAAAGGCAATTGAAATTGGCCGTTCACCAAGAGACCGCAAGCAGCTCCTGCGGCCCAGACTGCAAGCACAATTTGGCAGGAACATACTCATGCTCCCTTATTCTATGATTAGATGTCGAACCCTCTCTCTGTCTCTCTGTCTCTCTGTCTCTCTGTCTCTTTGTCTCTTTGTCTATTTGTCTCTCTTCTCATTTCTTGTGCAACAATAGTCACTTGACTGATCTGGTCTGCGAGAAGGGCCACCGTCGCAATTGTTGGCTGCCGGATATGCCGGGCAGACCATCCGTCTGCCCAGTTTCTCGAACAAGAAGAAGTGCGCATGAGTGAAGAGACAAGAAAAGTGAGGGCTGAGCGTCGTGTGCGTGACGATTGTTATCTGTGGGTTTACACATTGTAAGCAAAAGCGCGCTCGAGCACAGTGAGATGCTACGAGGCCCAAAGGGGGGGGAGGGGGTAAAAAAAGTGAAGGGGAGGCATTTAGCTGCGGGATGCAAAAGCGGCCTGTCACAACGGCCAACATTAGGGAAGACGCATGGGAGACGCATGGGAAAGGAGCCGCTAGGTCAGCTTCTGCTCTGTGGAGGACCATGCGTCGCGAGGCATACAGAGTGGCGTCCATTTTTTTTCCTGCAGAGAGAGGATTCGGGAAGGCCAAGAGTAGAAAGGAGAGAGGATAGGTAGGGCGTACTGGCCTCAAAGGAAGGGACCTGCATGACATTCGAAGAAGGGAGAGGACCTGCTGACCAGAATGTGGCCGTGGAAGAGAGAAAAAAAAAAAAAAAGGAGGAGCGCGGCAGAAGACGAGAGGCACTGCGGCAAGACGCGAGAGAGACTAGACGCAGAGGGAGACAGGCTGCGACGGCGGAGATGGGCCGCGAAAACGGGCCGCAGAGCAGAACACCGGTTTATACCAGAGTATGTAACGGGCCATCAGCAAGCAGGGATGATGGGGGGCTGCTTTTCATTGGACGGACGGCGCCGCTTTAGCGTTGCGGGAGGCTGAGCCTTGTGGAGTAGGTGCTGGTATGACAAGTGCGAGAAGAGAAAGAACGACCGCCGGTAGAGCGTGGGCAAGAGAAGAAGAGTAGAGAGGAAAGCAAGGAAAGCACGAGGCGGTCAGGAAAAGTGCGCCAAATTATGCTCTTCTTTTCCTCCCTCACCCCCTTCTCCTGTTCCGATTTTCTTCTCTTGCTCTTGCCCATTCTCCAACGCAAGGCCCACCCCCCTTTCGCCGTCCTCGCCAGCCAATGGTAGCTGTGGGCCAATGGCAGGTCACGGCTCTGCCGGCGCGGCCGCCTTTTCAGCCAATCACAACAAGGCAAGTTAGCCGCCGACGCTTTTTCTTATAGATGATTTTATATCATTTTTCTTTTCTTTTCTCGTTCTTTTATTTCCCTTGGACGTGCAAAGCAGAAGAAAAGAACACAAGATGCACCCACTTTGGCGGCCGCGCAACCACACCCTCGTCTCGTCCATGGCAGCACTGGACTTGCAGATGAATACGCAGGAAACCGCTCTGGAGCGGCCCTTTTTCTTCTTGGAAGACGCTTTTACAATTCTGCCGAGGCTGAGACCTGCTGTCTTCCTCTTGTCTGTTTATTTTCTCGGTCTTTTTCTTTCCAAATCCTTCTCGGCTTCCTCTTCTGTCTCTTCTCTCCCCTCTACCCACCCCCAATCTCCACTCACGTAGCTCTTGGTATCATTGAACGAATACCACTTCATACACACACACACACACACACACACACTCCCCTGCCGTCATTTTTCTTTCCGCCCTTCTTCCTTTTCTTACTTTCCTTTTTTGTCTCCGGTTATAGGCAGGAACAACCGCCAAACCAAAGAGGAGCCACCAACAGGCCAACAGGCAGCGAGGTGGATCTCTTTCCGTGCTGTTGGTAGCAGTGGCCCCGCGCCTTACAACCCTTTTTATGCTCGGACGAGATGCCTTCGGCAGGACTGCGAATCCGAGCTCTTGCTATGTGCGTCTGTCGGCTTGAAGCCTTTGGACAGGTTACAGTAAAAGCAGCAGCAGCAGCAGCAACAGCGGGATATTGTAGCCGGAAGACATGCTCTGTGCATATACGCTAAATATGCTCTGCTTCTCAGGCTTTGCCCGACATGTCTGATGACCACTTATTCTACGTTTTGTATCTCGCATCTCTCTTCCACTCACCCCCAGCCCCCACTCAAAGCAACCTGGAAGGATTCGGACACACAGACACAGCTAAACCGTACTTTTCAACGGTCGCCCCGAGGGCAAATCATGTCTGACAAGGCCGGTAATGCTCTGCGAGATGATGTTATCCGACAGTAGCCCCCAATCATCGGCCGCTATCCTACACCC
>JRUC01000279.1:0-26811 GCA_000806385.1 Leptographium procerum
CATGTCTGCTGTGCACTCTTTTTACTCTGTTTTCTTTTCTCCTTTTCTTTCCCTTCTCCCATTTTCTCTTTTTTTTTTTGGATAACCTCATCTTCTTCTTCTTCTTCTTCTTCAGAGATACCATACCGTCTTCAATACCCAACTACATTCTTCTACTTTTTTGTGAGCTGTCTTCACAAGGGGCTGGCTTTACCTCTTTTTGGGGACTCTTATCTTCTTGGCTAGTTCTTTCACCTCGAGTTGCTGACGTATTATCTGCATGTTGGTGCGACATCACGGCGTTTGTGAACACATTATTTATTTACATTTAGTGCAGGGGATGGATGGGTTGTAGCTGAACGGCGTTTTAAGGATATAGTTTGAGTTGCGATAAATAATTATCCATCTCCACGGTTGTCTCAATAGCTTCTCAGCTATTTAGCTTTTGCTGTCTGATATCAGTCGCACCTGCCTCCGATCCCGCTTTTCGAAGCGTTTTGGCCCTTGCTCTTTCCCCCTCAGAAATCTGCCTACGCAGGTCTAATCCGGGGGACGGAATCCACCAGATGCAAGATACCTAATTCTAGCCCAATACGTCGTCAAGCCTATTCTTCCTCGCTCTCGCCGTGCACCCAAGATGCATATAGTTATTGCCCGCAAAGGTCGGCGCGGACCGAACAAGCTGAGACAAGGTGAGCCGATACCGAGCCAAGCCCGAACAGTGAATTTCCCTTGAGCAAAAGCAGCTTTTTCTTATAAAGCTGGGGGATATCCACAAGCAAAAGGTTTCGACTACAAGTCTACCCAGTTTCTGGTCGGCCACGAGCACAAGCAAATTAGGAAGACAGCCATGATCATCTCTTCAAGACCTACCCAGGACGAGCCTATACGCCAAAGGGCTTGTTCACATACGCCTTGAAGTCGCCCTTGGTCTCGGGATGGTCGACGTCCACATCCCAGCGGTCGGGGACTTTGAGGCCAGCGTCCAGGTGGTACTTGTTCTGGAGCAGGGAGATGCCATCGCGGTAGAGCCAGGGGTCGTTTGTGCGTCGCTGCCAGTCCTCGAGGCGGTCGCGCAGGTCTTTAAGCACGTCGGCGTAGGCAGGGTCCTTGGCCAGGTCCCTGACCTCGGCCGGGTCGGCCTCGAGGTCGAAGAGCTGCTCGGGCGGGCGGAAGAAGTAGTCCCGCAGCGGACGCTGGCCGATCATCTTTGGGCTCGTTTCGGCATTGCGGATATCCTCCCAGGTGAGGGAGCCGTATATGTCGCTGGCAAAGGGAAAGTCCAGACGCCAGGCGATGTTGCGGTGGTACTTGAAGCGACGGGTGCGGATGTAGCGCGTCGGCCAATAGTTTGTGGCTTCGTGGAAGGTGTGCGAGCCCAAGACGTGGTCCCAGGCCGGAAGAGGGTCGGTGGCGCCGAGGATGGAGAGGAATGAGCGGCCAGCGCGCTCGTTCCTTTGCTCCTTGACATCGGGACCTACGGTCCAGTCTAAGATAGTCGGCAGCACGTCCACAAACGAGACCAGGTTCGGGTTGACCGAGGCGGGCAGGCCGGGGTGGCGGACGATGAGCGGCAGGCGGATGCCGGCGTCAAAGAGCGTCGTCTTAGAGTTGAGAAAGGGCGGGCCGTTGTCGCTGATGAAGATGACTAGCGTGTCGCCGGCGAGGCCGGACTGCTCCAGCTTGGCGAGCACGCGGCCGACGCCCTGGTCGAGGCGGCTGATGGCCTCGGCATACGAGGCGAGCTCACTGCGGACGCCGGGCGAGTCGCTGAGGAAGTCGGGCACGACCACGTCTTCCGGACGGTACGCGATCTTGTCGATGCGCTCGTCTACGGGCTCCTCGTTGCCGAAGCCGGCGCGAGTGTGAGACCGGTGGGGATCGTGGTACGCGACGGTCAGCCAGAAGGGGCGGCTGGTCGCCTTGGCCGCGGCAAAGACATCGGCGGCACGGTCAGCACTCCAGAAGACGTCCCGGGTCAGGCTCTCGGCCGTGTGCTCCCACGGATAGGCCGAGTCGGGGCCGACGTGAACCTTGCCGACAATAGCGGTCAGGTACCCGTGGCGGGCCAGGATGGCCGGGCCGGTGTCGACAGTGTCAAAGGTCATAAAGTGGTGCTTCCCGCTCTGCAGGCCGTACTGGCCGTTTTGATGGGTGTGCATGCCCGTGTAGATGGTGGAGCGGCTGCCGCTGCACGAGGCGGTGCTGGCAAAGGCATTGTCGAAGCGGACGCCCTCGGCGGCGAGCCTGTCAATGTGCGGCGTCTTGATGTACGGACAGCCGTAGCAGCCGAGCTGCTTGCCCAGGTCGTCGGCGACGAGCAGGAGGACGTTCTTGGCCATGGCTACGAGTCCTGTCTCGGCAGGAGAAGGGGTAGAAGGCAGCAAAGGCAACAAAGGCAGAAGCGGCAGAACGGTTGAACGGCAGAACGGCAGAATAACAGAACTACAGAACAACGGAACAACAGAACAGCAAATAAGAAGCACAATATTGAAAGCATAAAAGCAGGAGAAAAAAAAAGCCGTGAAATCTACGAGCAGCAACAGCAGCACGTGAATTACGGAGTACGAAGCACGCGTTGCTCAGACAAGGCGAGCAGCGGTCTTGATGGGGTCTGTTGCAACTTTAGCTGGGATGTCGTCAGTGTAAGTGTATATATAAAGGGGGGCCCATGCTTAGCTTAAAGTGGTCCATGTAACATCGGGTGCACACCAATGAAGCCAAGACATCGGACGACGCTTGATAGACACGCGTCCGTCTCCGGAGCTTGCTTGTCTTTAGCTGCCGGGAGGGTAAAAGCTTCACGACTATGCTGACGGCTTGCTAGACGATTGGTGGAAGATTTGTACCGAGAATGAAGCTACTTGGGCGCAGGACTGCTTAGAAACAGACTACTCACAAACGAGCTATTTGCAAACGATCTTAATGACGAACGAGCTACTTGAAAACTACAAGTTATTGTACAAATTATTACACAACGTATAGTACTCGTATAGTCTTCTGGTGGATGCACTGTTCATTCGGGTAATCTCTATTTGTCTTGCTCTTTTATAATTTTACGTACTCTTTCTCAAACTCATAGTTGTCATACTTGCATGCAACCGAGGCGACTTTTTACACCTGTGCTTTACATGATCTACTCCGTAGGCGTCATACATCTTAGCTATCAAAGTGAAAGTCCAGCCGCTTGTTCCCGAGATGCTCGTTCCGCTCCAGGTAGGCGGCCTTTTCTTCGGAGGTCATCTTGTCCCAGACGTCGCTCTTCTGCTTGTTGCGGACGCGATAGTAGATTTTGGCGAGGATGTAGGCGACCATGGTGGCAACGTTGATGGCGATGAGCTGGCGGTTGCCGCGGCGGTACAGCGGCTTGTCGTCGTCGCGGTAGATGTTGGAAGAGGCGATGCCGGACAGCTGGATGGTGATGTTATAGAGGGCGGCGCCGACGGCGCGGGTGCGGACGGCGTTGCTGAGGCGCGAGCACCAGGACACGTGGGCGGCGTGCATAGAGGGCCAGCCGAGCAGGACAAAGCTGAGGGCGTACTGGCCCCACGGGTGGCTACGCAGGTGGCGGCCGTGGAGGTACTGGACGATGAGCAGGGGCAGGGTCCACAGCTGGGAGAAGACGCCGAGGATGGCAATGTCGCGGAGGGCCTCGGTCAGCCAGGTCATCCACAGCAGGTTGATGGCGGCAAAGACGGTGACGGGGATGCTCAGCAGGGTGACCTCGAACGTGTTGAAGCGCTTGAGGGCCTTGAGCGAGAGGGTCAGGTAGGCCTTGGGGGGCGCGGTGGGGATCTCAAAGAGCATGCCGATGGCGTAGACGGGCCAGAGGTCGTAGTCGGCGAGGCTGCGGGCGAGCATGCGCAGCGTGATGGGCTCGCGGTTGTGCATGCCGCCCTTGCTGGGGTCGTCGCGCAGGACGCGGTTGACGATGATCTTCTCTTCGCGGTCGGAGAAGTAGCCGCGCGGGTTCCAGCGGGTCTTCGTCTGGCAGGGGCCGGGGACCAGGAAGAAGAAGCTGAGGAAGCCGATGGTGATGCTGATGAGGGCCTCGATGAGGAAGAGCCAGCGCCAGCCGGCGCGGCCGTGGACGCCGCGCAGGTGCAGGGCGCCGTAGGCGATGAAGGAGGCGATCACGCCGGACATGGAGTCGACGAACCAGAAGAGGGCCAGGCGGATGGGCATCTCTCGCTTGGTGTAAAAGTACGACAGGTACAGGATGGCGTCGGGGATGAAGCCGCCCATGAAGAGGCCGATGAAGAAGCGGCAGGCAAAGAAGCCCGCGCGGTTGTGCATGAAGAACTGCCCGCCCGACGCCAGGCTCCAGAGGATGATCTGGACGGGGATCCAACGGTCGACGCCGAACCACTTGCCGACCATCTGCGACGGGATCTCGGCGATCAGGAACCCGATGCGGTACATGTTCTGCGCGTTGTTGTAGTCGTCCGTGTTCACGTGGATGTCGTCCAGCAGGCTGTCCGCCACCGCGTTCGACAGGTTGCCGCGGTCCAGGTTGAGCCCAAAGAACATGACCAGGATCCAGGAAAAGATGAGAAGGTCCGTCTTGCGCCGCACGCTGCGCTCCTCGCGCACCGTCCAGCGCTCGGCCGTGTCGAACCGGTGCACGTTCTCGTAGCCCGCGTGCGGCTGGTAGAACGGCGCCAGGTTCGGGTCGTCGTAGACGCTGCGCACCGTCGCCACAGAGTTCAGGTCAACTGCTGCTGCGTCTTTGCGTCGCCGGAAGAGCTCCAGCAGGCCGTGCGACTGCTTCGGGTCCTCGGGCTCGACCAGGTCGTCCACCGTGACCTCCGGGGCCTTCATGTCGTCGGCGCTCATATTGACAGATGAGTGTAGACGAGTCTCTATGAAGGGATTCTCTAGAGCAGCCAAGGTGAGCAGTCAAGAAGGGCAGTCTTGCAGAGAAGTTATCAGAGCCATTGAACTGAGATAAACTGCCTGTTTTATACATACAAACACCACACACACACACACACACACACACACACACTTTCTCTCTCTCTCTCTCTTTCTCTCTCTCTCTCAATCTGCTTCAACCGCTCACTTCTTCACTACTCCACACTCCGAGTAGTTCAGACGTTGCCCCGTAATTCGTGATCTGGCATACCGGTGATGCCATCTCGACAGGGGTATATCGAGCCGGCCTAACTGGCAGGTCCCACCGACCGCAACTGCTAAGATAGTACTACTCGTGCTATGTAACACCGAACATTAGCCCGTCTCCTACTTGCAGCCATATTAGGTACTTCGTGCTCTGCTGGCGGTCGCACCTGCCGACTCTCATGTGATTACATAGCAACGAGAGATAGGATTTACTTCTTGGAAAGGAAAATTTGCAGACAATTCATCCGGCTTCCTATCTCCTTCTCAATCTCTCTTCAGATGCCTGCTGACCACGAGGTGACCGTGACGGTCCGCTGGCTCGGAGGGCAATGCGACACAGCCGCCGCTGACATCGGCCTTGGCACCACATTCGGACTGCCCTGGCCAAATGGCGCCTGTCCTCGCTTAACAGTCTTTGCCTGCAACGACGATACCGGCAAGTCGGTACCGCTGCAATCGTGGCCAACCGCTTACTGGCCGGACGGCTCCATCAAGTGGTCAGCGCACGCAATAGCGCTGTGTCATTCCGACACGTATCACGTGGTCGCCAGAAGGCCAGGCGAGGCGCTCCAGGACTGGGACACCCAAGCAGCCCCCACAGAGCCCACGAAGACTGCCCGTGTGTGTGTGGTTGGTGATACTGTGGTCGTCGACACAGGCAAGCTAGTCGTCGAGCTTGCCCGGTCTGGCAACCACATTGTCAAGAGCATCACGGCTGCAAACGGTGCTGTTGTCGGGTGCGACGGTCACTTGGTCCTGCTGTCACGGGCCGGAGAGGAAGGTCAGCCAAAAGAAGAAGAAGAGCTGCAGAGCCGGGTCGACTCGGCTGTTGTTGAGCAAGATGGCCCGGTCCGAGTCGTCGTGGCCGTGAGAGGCAAGCACCAGGCGGTGAGAGAGACGGACGGGACTGGCAGGACGGACGGGACGGACGGCAGCGACACCGCCTGGCTGCCGTTCCTTCTGCGCTTCTACCTCTATGCTGGCTCCGAGGCCGTCCGCATCGTGCACACGCTCGTCTATGACGGCACGCCCATGACGGTGATCCGCGGCCTCGGCCTGCGCATCCACGTGCCACTCGACAACACGGAGCTGCACAACCGCCACGTGCGCATCGCCGGTGTCGGCCCCGGCGTGCTGGCCGAGGCTGTGCACGGCGTGACCGGCCTGTGGCGAGATCCGGGCGTCGAGGCTCGTTGGGCCCAGCGCCAGGGCCGTCCGCTGCCGACAACAGACTCGGAATTTACCGCCCTCCACCGCTGGGTGCCTGCCTGGAGCGACTACTCGCTCGCCCAGCTCTCGCCCGACGGCTTCACCGCCAAGAAGCGCACCCGTGCCGGCCACAGCTGGGTCAACATCCCGGGCGGCACGAGGGCCGGTGGCCTAGCCTATCTCGGCTCTGCGCTCACCGGTGGCCTCGCCGTCGGCCTCCGCTACTTCTGGGAACGCTACCCGACCGGCCTCGACATCCGCGATGCCGCCACCGACCGCGGCTCCATCACGCTCTGGCTCTACAGCCCGGCGGCCGAGCCGATGGACCTGCGGCCGTACCACGACGGCCTCGGCCAGACCACGTACGACGACCAGCTAGACGCCCTCAAGATCACGTACGAGGACTGGGAGCCCAGCTTGGGCTCGCCCTACGGCATCGCCCGCACCAACGAGATCGTCCTCTTCGGCCTGGCTCAGACACCCTCGGCCCGTGAGACGGCCCGTCTGGTCCACCTCGTCTGCAACCCGCCGCTACTCGTGGCTGCCCCGGAACACATCTACAGTACGGCAGCGCTGGGACGATACTGGAAGCCGTTTCCAGACGTGGGCTCTGACCCTGGCCACACTTCATCCTCAACCCTCCGGCGGCTCGAGCTGCTCTTCCAGTTCTACAAAGGCCAGATCGAGCAGCGTCGCTGGTACGGCTTCTGGGATCACGGCGACATCATGCACACGTACGATGCTGACCGGCACACGTGGCGCTATGACGTCGGCGGCTATGCCTGGGACAACTCGGAGCTGTCGCCTGACCTCTGGCTGTGGCTGTACTTTCTGTGCACCGGCCGCGCTGACGTCTTCCGCTGCGCCGAGGCCCTGACGCGCCACACGAGCGAGGTCGACGCCTACCACCTGGGACTCTACCGGGGCCTGGGCACCCGCCACGGCGTCCAACACTGGAGCGACAGCTGCAAGCAGGCCCGCGTCGCCAACGCGCTATACCGCCGCATCTTTTACTTTCTGACCGCCGACGAGCGCACCGGCGATCTGCTGGACGAGACTCTCGCAGCGGAAACCGCCTTTCTGGCCCTCGACCCCTACCGCAAGATCCGGCTAGATCGCGGCATCTACCGGCCGATCCCCGAGGCCGTCAATATCGCCCTGGGTACCGACTGGTCTGCCCTGGCGTCCGCATGGCTGGTCGCCTGGGAGCGTGGTGGTCCAGCCGCTGCGGCGTCGCGCGAGAAGCTCCGGCGCAGCATGCGCGGCATCGCCCGCCTGCGCAACGGCTTTGTCACCGGCCTCGCACTATGCAACACCCACACCGGCGACATTGCTCCGCCAGCCGCCGACCCCGACAACAGCATCGGCGTCGTCAAGGTCTCTCACCTGTCCGCCATGTTTGGCCTCGTCGAGGTGTGCGCTGAGCTGATCGAGCTGATTGAGATGGCCGAGCCCTCCGAGCAGGCCGAGCAGACCGAGCCGGTCGATGAAACCACCGAAATCGCCAAGCCCGCCGAAGTGGCCGAGAAAGAACAGTCGCCGTCCTTCCAGGACGTCTGGCTCGACTATTGCCGCTTATTCAACGCGCCCGAGGAAGAACAGCGCCGCCGCTACGGCTCCAGCTTCGGCAAGCTGCAGCTGCGCCAGGGCCACTCACGCCTCACCGCCTACGCCGCCAACCGCCTGGCCTCTCCCGCACTAGCTGCCCGCGCCAAGCACGAGTTTGCCACCAGTGACGGCTACGACCTGACCACGCCGTGGACCGTCCAGCCCGTCGACGCCTGCGAAACTCTCGCACCCGCAGACGAGGCGCCCTGGGTATCGACCAACATCACCGCACTCTACGGCTTGGCTGCCATTCAGAACCTAGCCTGGCTTCGGGAGGCAGGAGTAAGCGAAGATCGTGTGGGATACATAGTAGCGGAATAAATAGTTTCTCCTGTTACAACAAGCCAACAAATCAAATGCCGGCACTCCATCCGGCTAATATCGGAGATAGGGGAATCATCGGCATCGGCTACTTTGAGCTCCGTTAGCGTCTCCCCCCCCGGAGCCTTCTTATCATCGTATTCCCCTTTTTCTATGCAGAAGCAGGCTTTTGTTGGCTTGCTTTAGTGGGTTTCCCGCCGTTACTTGCTATCTAAACCAATCATGTAGTCGTTTACTGCCAGAGCTGTCGACTTTTGCCATCAAAGCCAATTATGTCATCAGACAATTCGCGATATCACGTGGGAATTGATTTATACCCGGCGAAAACCCGGCCAGATCCCAGCCAAGAGGATCTTTGCTAATAATGAGTACTACATTTGCCTAGTTTAAGTGGGATGTAGGGCCCTTTTTCGTAGAAAACAAACGCGCTGCTCTCCGTTTCGTTTTTTTTATTTTAATTACTATAGTTTAAGTGTTCGAATCTCATCGTAAGATACGATAAGACGCCAACTAAGACCGAAATGCAAGCCCCAGACACTGAGCAACGCCCGGACTCATCGTCGTCGTTGTCGTCCTCCGCTGTGTCTTCTCGGACCTCCAAGTCAGACAGCCGCCGAGGACGATCGGAGTTGGGATCCGATGATTCAGACCACAACCATCTACGAGGCCACTCGGCCAGGGACAGGGCCGACAATGCCAGCCTGGCCAACCATGGCGAGCCCGATCTCGACTACGAGCAGATTGGCGCTATCACGTCCGGCCGTGACCTAGATGTCGAGCTGGAAAAGGTCAGATTGTTGTATGCCTTTTGTATGCCTTTTTTTGGTTTTGTTTTGCGCAATTGCGCACTTGCATCCTGTGTGTGAGGATAGCGGGGAGAGGGGCTGACGGTCGCAGCAGGCCTACGACAAGCAGAGTCTCTCGCGGATCGAGAGCCGGACCAGCGTCAAGCACAAGCTCTCGCGCGTGTTCAGCACCGCCAGCCGGGCGCAAACAGGAGCCGCCGCCGGCGAGAAGGGGCCGGCGGAGAAGGGCCAGCAGTCGTTTGCCGAGTCGCTGCCCCTGATGAACCTGGACGAGGGCATCGTCGGCTGGGAGAGCGAAGACGACCCGACCATGCCGTGGAACTTTGATCCAACAAAAAAGTGGATACTAGTCGCCTGCGTTTCGGGCGTGACCTTTTTGACCACGTTCACATCGTCGATCCTGTCGCCGGCCATCACCAAGGTCAACAGCGAGTTCCACAACTCCAGCACCATCATCGGTTCCATCGTCGTCAGCGTCTACCTGCTAGGCTACGTCATCGGCCCGCTCTTCATCGCGCCTCTATCCGAGATCTACGGCCGCCTGCCTGTGCTGCTCGTCGCCAACATATTCTTCTGCTGCTGGCTGCTAGGCTGCGCCCTGGCGCCCAACATGTCCTCCCTGATCGTCTTCCGCTTTTTCACCGGCGTGGGAGGCGCCGGATGCATGGTGGGGTGTTTTCCTTTTTTTTTCTTTTTTCTTCCCTGGCTCCTTATTTTCACCTCGTCTGACTCTTGACTGACCGCTTGACTAGACACTTGGTGGAAGTATCATGGGCGATCTGTTCCGCGCGGAGCAGAGAGGCCTTGCCATGGGCATCTGGAACCTCGGACCGTTGGTTGGTAAGTCGCTGTGCCGCAGCTGAAAGCGTGGGAACCTTCCCCGTATATCCATCCTCTACGTTCTTTATACAACGCTTATGGCCTCGCTAACCGGACAGGCCCTACTGTGGGACCGCTCACGGGCGGCTTCATCGTCGAAAAGATCGGCTGGCGCTGGGACTTTTGGATCTGCCTGATCGTAGCCGTGATTTTCATAGGCGTGCTCCAGATCTTCAATCGGGAGACCAGCGCACGCGTGTTGATCCAACGCAAGGTCGTGCGGCTCAGCAAACAGCTAGGGCGTGACGACCTGCGCAGCTGTTACAATACCAACGGGCCCGGCCTCAGCAGCTCGCGCATCCTGTTCAATAGCCTGGTGCGTCCCACCAAGATGCTTTTCCTGTCGCCCATGATCTTCTCCCTGTCGATATATATTGCTTTTGTGTACGGCGTCATGTACCTGCTGTTCACGACGATCCCGGGCGTGTTTGAAAAGACCTACGGCTTCAACGTTGGCATCTGCGGCCTCGTCTACCTGGCCCTGGGGTGCAGCAACGTCCTCGGTTGGCTCGTTGTGGCTCTATACTCGGACAAGTCGGTCATTCGCCTCACCAAGGCCAATGGTGGCCGCTTCGAGCCGGAGATGCGCTTGACCATTACCCCTTTCTTTGGCCTCTGCCTGCCTATAACCTTTTTCTGGTATGGCTGGACGGCCCAGTACAAAGTGCACTGGATTTGTCCCATCCTGAGCCTGATGCCTTTTGGCTTCGGCATGATGGGCCTCTTCCTCCCTATCACAACTTACCTGGTGGATGCCTACCCGATGTATGCCGCCTCAGCCCTTGCAGCCAACGTCGTCGCGCGAAGCCTCGTTGGCGCCATGCTTCCCCTGGCCGGTCCGACCCTGTACGCCAACCTCAACTACGGCTGGGGAAATTCTGTGCTAGGATTCATCTCTATTGCCATGATCCCCGTCCCCCTGCTGATCCTCAAGTATGGAAAGAGACTGAGGACATCACAGAGCTTCCAGCTGTAGCGAGTTGGCGTCTTCCTTTCAAAAAAAAAAAGGAGTTATTTGATATAGGAGTGCGTGGGAGGCCTGCAAACAAGAGACGAGGGAGGCACGAGACACGAAATAATCGGCTCGGACGAAACGGGAAATGCTTAATACGACAAAGATATTGGGTATAGGTATAGAATGCTCGGGCGTAGCGGTCCATAATATCTCTGCATTTGCGTTCTTTTTTTTAGCTTTTAGATAGACAATAATTTTCGTATAGTTGCGTTAGAACAGGGTTAGACCAAATTGTAATATACTAGAAAGAGGACTATGTTTAGGTAGGATACTAATTTGCAGCAGTTTACTCGTTTTCGGCACTAAATTGGATCCCTTTGTGTAGCTTTCTTTATTTTGTTTAGTCTTCCGCTGCCTAGAAATATAATGCTTTTCCTTTGCAATACAGCTGTACTCCGTAACAACCACCCCGATCTCATTGATTATGCGCACATATGGCCCAGCCTTATAATCCCTACAAATCAACAAATCTCCTGCAATTGACACCGCAATCGGCAAGTTAGGCCGAATTGTTGACCGCACACTCAAAAACTACGAAACAATCCACTTTTACTAACACGCAACATCTCGTTCGGTCACCCTTCATGCAAGTAGATTAGCCTACCAAATAGCGCCCGTCCGGGATGAGACTTTAGCGTACGCCAAGATAGGCCTGGCCAGATGACATGCACCAGGTTATCGGGAGCTAAGAAGAGCCAAGTGACTCCGCGCTATGGTGTCTGCGTTATGAAATACGCTAGGAATACTCGTATCTTGTGAGCAATCATGGATCACGTGGTCTCCGGGGTTGGCATCTGGTTGATCAATCAAGACAACAGCACAAGGAAGATTTGTCGCCCCCTTCACATTTGTACGAGCACCCAGTGCAGCAACTTATTCATCATAGAAACATGACTCCATCCGCTGCCAAGTTTCTTTCGGCAATACATTTTACGACACACAAGATCATGACTGGTATCAGAGGTGCTGGCGTCCTACGATACATCTTCATCTTTGGCGGTGACCTGCCCTCGGACCTGTGCAGCCTTGGCGACCCCAAGGTAACTGTGAAATGGCTATAATTTTCTAGACTGGGTACGCCGGAAATGTGTACAATCTTATATCTTTTTTAATGCGTATGTCCTCCGCAACGCGCTTCTCGAGCTCAAGCATTTCGATTTCAGTCTCCTTGGAATCGCCCTTGATCTTCATCTGGGATCGCCTGTGGAACATGTACCAGACGCCGACAATGACAAGAGTTAAGGGAACCGCAAGAACAAAGTATATCCAGAGCAGGCTCGAGACACGGCCGTGCATGTCTATTCAAAACATATTAGTATTTGTAGGCTCCCAGTAATGCAGCCGTGATCTTCTCACTTTTTCCAAAATCAAAGAACGGCATGCTGAAAAGAGAGCATAAGAACGTGCTCGGAAGAAAAAAAATTCCCAGAAATGTTAGAGTATGCATTGACATACTGTCCCGTGTGCTCGAGTTGGCCAGCTGCTGCTGCCGGACAGCGATCAGCAGGCTGATCCTCGATTCTCGGTGGCTGATGATGCTACTCATCTACAGCGGGTCAGGACAACATCATCACGAGTATGGGTGCGTACTCAGGACGTACGACGTCGCGTTGGAGGCCCAGCCTCTCAAGAGTGACTTGCGTGTAGCTGTCCAACGGGTCAAGCTTGTCTGAAATAAACCCCAATCTTCGAAGCAGGTCCTCATGCAGTGTCGTAAGGTCTTCATCTTTCTGTTCAGGCGGCAGCTGGTCCCAGAAGAACGCAGCCGCCGCCTGCAGCTTCGCAACCGCGCCTTTCCACGCAGTTGGGTTCTTCCACAGTATATTACAGTGGAGATCTGTTAGCTGGCTGTCAAGTTTATCCAAGTTTATCGGCTCTGGACTTTCTTCAGGCTTCAATGTATCTTTTTTCGCATAGCGGTTGCTCATTATACACTCCACCTTTCGCAATTCGTGCCTCCACTTTCGCTGCCTCTTGTCGTTGGAAATGGAAATTTCTTTGTTGAGCATGAGAACAGGGAGAAGCAGTGGGTGTGTGGCCGAAGACGTACATGCGGACATGTCTTTAAGGATGGCGTCCAGTTCTGCCGACCTAGTCCCCTTTACAAAGCCAGAAGTTATCCGCGTGTCAAATGAGTACGAGAGAACCATCTCCCAGCCGCGGGTGCCTTCCGCTTGTGACTTCACATCGGATTTTCGGAATACGAGCTCTGGTATCATATCATCAGCACCCCGCTTGTGTTTATGAAGTCTTTCAGCGGTACTTACGCATGAGTTTCGAATTATTTTTGTGTGTCCACCAGAAGAACGGCCCCACTGCTGCCGAAGTCTCTAACCAGAGGAATGGGAGTTGCATTTCTCGAACCAGCAGTTCATAATGATGCTTTCTCATAGGCAGATAATCTGAAGCAAAAGTTTCTTCATGGCTTGCCTGGGACTGAACACTTTGAAACTCTCAGCAACTTTCTTTCATGACAGATTCTAGACCGATGGAGTAGCACACGTACACAAGCCGAATACCATTCTTGAACTCGGCACCCCCTTTAGGGGCTTCTGGTGCAAAGACGCCCTGATATAGTGATGTAATCAGTCTTTGGCCGTGTCTGAGCACACCACAATATCTCCAAAGATGGTGCACACCTTTTGCTTCACATAGTTGGGAAAGTCTTCCTTGCCGAGCACGTGCAGCTCATCCTTATTATATCTTCGGTCCTAACGTCACCAAGAAGGGACAGGTTAGCACTCGTACAGCTAACAACGGTGTAGGTGGGTGTTGCGGTGGCTTGCAGAATAGTTGAGGATCTCTTTGTAACTCGTTGTCTCTTCTTGGGCGAATGTGAACTGCCCTAGAAGCTCTGAAAACAAAACACCGTCCATGATTTTTTTTTCCCCAATTCAAAAGGCGGGGTAACATTGGGTGTGATGTTTCCTATCATGCCTTCGAAGGGACAGTGGTCTTTATAGCCACAGACAGGTGTCTGCTTCTGCGATTGCATTCGTTCCTACTAGCAATCCAAGGGGTCTACATTAAGTAGTACTTTTTATTCTTAGGCAACTGTCATTACATGCAGCTGCGAGGAGATGCATGGAGATGTTTCAGAAGCTATCTGCGAAGGTCATAACAGAGCCGGAAAAAGATGTCAAAAGGGCCGCAAAAGGGTCGCAACTTCATCATGGCTTACAGTGTGGAGTAATCTGTACATATAGGGGGTTGTCTGCCAACGCAGCAATCATTTTTATTCCGAGCCTTGTCTACCACACCTGCCAGTAAGCATCAATTTCATTGGCGAACATGCTCTGAGATAGTGTGGAAGTTGTCGAGGGTGCCGCGCATTCCCAGGCAACTAGGCATCTAGGCATAATCCCACCCAGTATTGGAGCGCAAGGTGTCCAATTGGGCAGAGATTGGTTGTGACTAGTAAGACACTTCTCATAACTCGCAGCCGCTAGCAGGTCCAAAGAAGCAGTCCACCACTAGTAGAAGTCATCGTAATCGAAGAAGACGGCAAGTCCGCCCAATGCAACGCTCCAATGCAGTCTCGCAGGCAGGCGTGCAACCATCACGACGAAACAAAGAAAATAAAAAACCTCACATTATCAAAGCCAGCACAAAAAAGCACGAAATCGCTGCAATTTTATTATTAGCTTTAGCGTCGTATGGAAGTAAGTAGTAGCAGACCCTACAACCTCGACTCTTTTACCAAACAAATGATCAGTCATCACGACAAGTCACATCGATTCGTCCGTCTGCCAGGTAAGTCGTAGAACCCGCTCCTCATGTAAATAAGACTGGCCCTCGGCCTGCGCTCACAACGTACGAGCTGACTTGGACAAAGTCAACAACAGAATAGATGCAAGTCACCAGATCTTATCTACTCGTAAGCCTTTGATTGGTCCGATACATAACCCCTATGGGATTACTTACCCGGTTTCTCTCTGGGCTGGATATACACGGTTGTAGCCGCGCAGAAAATATAGAGGTGTGCTAGAGCAACAGCCGCACATTTAGCCTCAGGTAGCTGTATTGTACCTAATCAGCGGGAGCACTACTTAGGTCTCACTCTGGAATCGCCGCCACAGGAACACATCATCAAGAGCAGGCAACCCAGCGTATTTACCCGACTTCATTCTTAGTAACCTTGATAATATCGAACAGGCAGGAAGGCACTTACGAAAATAGACTTTGTTACCTGTGTGGCAAAAAAACTTAGCCCTCTATCATACACCCGTTTCTCATTATCGAGAGAGGGAGTTTCCAAGCCGCAGGCCCGCCGCTGCCCCCGCTTACAGCGGTACGGAAAATTCGCTAGCTCATTGTTCCGGGCTTCCGCCGAGCAGTAGAGAGATCGTTCGGTAGATGTATATTGTTGTTATTGCTCTTCCCTTCTGTGGGAGAGAAAATAAGACAATAAGATCAACAGGGGATCTTGCTACCAGCAGTTATCTTCATTAGACCAATCTCTATGAGATCTTTCGAAAGGCCAGCCAACAATGCACGCCAGTCGTTCTTACATTAATTGTTGTATCTACTAGCGACTCCATAATACGCTGCTAGAGCCCCTAGGGTGCGATCTGTTACGAATGCCAGAGATCAAGTCTTGTTAAGGTGGCATAGTGTGCATACCTTACGTAGTACTGTAGCTATGTACAGTGGGGAGTGAAGATACTTGTACCTTAAATCAGGCCCACCAACTTAGTGCCCGTTAGTGGGGTTTAGATGGCCCCGGTTAGTTATCCGCTATACTCCATACCCCACTCTGGTATTGTTATCAGTGCTAGTTAAATGCCTGACTTCCTACTTTCTCTCCTGTCTGTTCATTCTCTACAGGTTAGGTAGGCAACTGGCTAGCTCTCTCAAGAACTGTCACTTGCTTGTCTGATATAGGATAAATTCGTGCGGGAGCATGATCTCGACAGTGGAATAGCTAGATCACACTGGGAAGCTCAACATGAGAATTATGTTTCGCCGTGGTCTAATGAGACAGAGGCGAAATCCAACCCCTAAAACAAACGCTAAAGTATATTACATTTATATACACGTTCGCCTTTTGCCTCGACTGTTCTATTTTCGTCTACTCATGGCAAATTATCGTCACAGCCTGCAAGACAGATTCGTACTTGTCTCGCTTCTTTGAGGGCCTTCCGCCCGGCATCAGCCGTGGAAGAGACGGCAATGTAGCTGGTGGTGAAGTAGCCGACACGCTCAAACGTGTCTAGTTCTCGCGACATGTCGTCGGCTACCGGCATGTCTCTTCGTATCAGCCGCAGCACGAGCCCCTGAATGTCCATGCTCGCCGTGCTAGCCGGGCTGACCGAGAATAAGCTCTTGCGCCGCCTGAGCTCTAGGAAGGGCATGAGGAAGAGGCCTGGCCTCTGCAAGAGGTCAGCGTCCTGGACGTCGGGGAACACCCTGGCCATTGGGCTCTTGGCCCCACCCAAAAACACGTTCCACGCCGTGCCGTCAAAGACGGGAGACCGGATCGGCAGCATGTGCCCGCACAGCTCGATTTTGGCGGCGCTCGGCTGGCCCGTCGTGTCGTTCCAGACGCCCAGGACAGAAGCCAGCCTTGTCTTTGTCCTGATCTCCTCTCGTGCGTTCTCGGGAAGGAGGTCCAGGGCCACGGCGCCCTCGATCGAGGCCCACGACCAGGTCGGAGCCACAGGCCGCAGTCGCCGGCGCGTTTCTTCTCCTTGTTGTTGTTCTTCTTCCTCTTCTTCTTCTTCTTTTTCTTCTGCATACAGGCGCCGGCCGGGACCCTCAATGGCAAACCACAGCAGGTCGGTTACCAGATGTTCCCTCCATAGGCCGTAGAGTTGAGTGAGCCGGGTTGCCCGGGCCACCTCCATCTCTATGCCCTTTAGGGCGATCAGTTTGTCCGTCGGCACAGTCAGCTGTGCACGGGAGTATGCCTCAACCACGTCGTACCATGTCTGGCTGAAGCTGTACCGGCCAACATCGACATCAGTCGCCTGGGACTCGTTTGCTGCTGTGACGGGTTCCGCCCGGCGTTGTCGCAGCTGTTCAAAGGCAGCTCGGAAACCGGCACGGGGACGACTGACGGCACTTCCTGTGCCATCTGAGCCATTTGAGCCATTTGAGCCATCTATGCTGTCTGTTCTGCCCCCATTTTCAGGCTCTTCGTCATCGGCCCACGGTTCATCGGACTGCTTCAGAACATTCTTCCAGAAGCCACGCTTGCGCTGCCAGACGGCAAGGCTCTCGGGTGGAGCATCGGGATCCAGCATGACTGGCGGAGGGCGCAGCCGGACTGCCTCATCGTTGGCCCAGCTGATGCCGTGTCCCCGCTTCTCTGCCGCCTCCACATCGGCGCGGGTCCGGATATACGATTTCAGTTCCGGTACGTAGTTGTCGCGAAAGTCCGTGTCGATCCGCTTGTACGTGTATCCATTCGGGACTAGCTCAGAAGCCGTCCGCCCGCAGCACTCCCAATAGATCATGCCTGCGCCAAAGTGCAGTATGCGTCGAGACAGCAGCCGCTCTTGCAGAACCCAACCGCGCGTGTTGAGCGGCGCAGCATCGACGCTGCGCGCTACATCGTACACGTCGTCGCAGCGCACGTAGATCCAGTCATCCGGCCCTCTGGGCGTCTTCTCTGCAGCAGGCGAGCAGCCAATCTTGCACGGCTCGAGGGCCACAACGCTGCGGCCGTGGAAGCAACCTCCGCTGCTCGTTGCCGACGCAGTGGACGCGAGCGTGCATGCAGCACCGGCATAGACGCTGCCCATCTTCTGCACCTCGGCAGCCCAGTCCTGCTGCCAGATCGCAGCCTGCGCCGCCGTCTCGTCAGTGCTGTCGTCGCGCTGCATAATGCAGAGCGAGTCTATCCAGATGTAGGAAAAATCCAGATGGACCGTTGTCGTGATGGCGTCCTGGACATTGCGCGACAGTCTGGCAAAGTCGATGCCGTCGTAGCAAACATCCAGGTTGCTCGCAAGCAGCTTGAAACACATCCCGGACGGCGGGCCCCAGCAGTGGCTAAATGCAAGATACTCAAGACCCGGTATGTCGCCTAGCTGGCTTGTCGAGACCAGTTTCAGCGTCGCCGGCGGTTGACCCGGCTGCCAACCGGCGCCACCGGCCACAAACAGCATCCGTGTGGGCAGCTCTTCCCTGGCCCTTTCGTTACCACGACACAACTTGTGGCTTTCTCGGCAGAGTGTGAGCCATTCGCGAGCTTGCTCCATGTGTGCCTCGGAATCAGTACGCGTGCTCAACGTAGAGGGAGATGGCGTGGCGAAGAGGCGGCCTCGATGCACGAGGAGCCGAGCCCCGATTGCCACCTCGCCCCAGAACAGCTGCATGTATGAATAGAGAGATAGAGGACGCTCATCCCACACTCTTATCTGCAGCTCGGCATTCTCGTCCCGCGGACGCGAGAGGCTGCTGTCTCGGACAGTGTCCAGACCCGCCCAGATACTGTCAGAGAGAGCCTTTTGTCGCCGGCTGCTCATCGAGTGCCATAAAAGGCAGCAAAGATGGCAGCTGGGCTCGGTATGTGAATCATTCGCCTGGGCCGAAAACATGGAAGTAAATTCTGCCCTGGTATAGAACCCAGGGTGCCACTCGGCCATGCGGATGAAGCGGCTAGACGAGCCCATGATTAGTTTGGACTTTGCGGTAAATGTGCTGCAGTGGTGGCAGAGGGCGCCTCGGCCGAGCTCTGAGCTCGGCTCCAGCGCAGAGACTGGAAGCCATTGGGGCGAGCTACCTCGCCACCTGTCGCTGAAGAGGTTGAACGGGAACAGGGAGGCGCGGAAGTTGGGACCGGCTACGAAATAGACCATATACAGGCCGTAGCCAACAAACCGCAGCACCCAGATGCTAACGGCCCAGCCGAGAAACCGGGCAAGAGAGAGGTCCGGCCGGAAGGCCCAGCCGAGTCCCACGAGCGCAGAGAACCAGATGGCGTACCAGGATGCGCTCATTGCCGGCGCAAAGGCGTAGACGACGGCCTGGAAGAGGACGGCCCAGGAGAAGAGCCAGATCCAGCCAAAGTCCTCGTTCGCTGGCCACGTCTGGCCACGAAGCACATAGACGACAACCCAGAACACGGCCACGGCCGGAGCGTACCCGTTTTTGGCCGCAATGTTGATGCCGACGAGAAACGCGGCAGTCAGGCCCATGATCCACCACCAACTGATCACAACGCCCGGAACAGCGAGGCCGGCCCATTCCGCGTGCACGCCAAACAGAAGGACGGCCAGCCAGATCAGGCTGCCGCGACTGGTCGGCACGATCCACGCCGGCGTCAGAGAGATGAGGACGGGCCAGAAGACATATGCAGGCATGGCGTAGTAGTGTCCTTCGTCATCTGGCCGGGGGGGCGCCAGCAGTCGAACCACTGCCAGCGGCAGCAGGACGGTCGCATAGGCCTTTGGGCCCACAGCCTCGCTGGTAAAGGCCAGCCCGATGTTGGAGTACGAGAGCCAGAAGGCAATCCAGGTCTGGCGAGACATTTCGTTGTTCCGCAGCCGCATTGTGATGAACAGCGCGCAGAAAGCAACAAAAAAGGCGAACTGGTACCGGATCACTGCGCACAGGACGAAGAGGATCCAAAAGAGGATCCACCACCAGATTCCCATCTTGCCGATTTGTCGAATAGCCTTGAGGCTGGATGGCTGGTCAAGGGGACCGCAGCCGAGAGTTCTAGAATAGCAGCCTTGTTCTTTGGCCGTTTCACTGCGCTCACGTGATTGGTGGAGCATCATCGCTGTGCCATCAACGTCTAACGGACTACGCAGATAAGCTTCATTTTAGCACAGAGTAGTGGAATGCCACGTGACTTCTAATATATCAGAAACTGTCTTCGAGAGGGCTAGAGGTCTTGAAAGCAGCGCAAGACTCCGTACGGAGGCAGAGGCTGCATGGCGACAGCATCGATGTAAAGACAGTAAGAGAGCCCCGTAACTTTGCCACAAATTTTCCTAGAGGCAGTCTGGCAGCCCCGGCGACGTCCCGAAACAAAAAGTTAAATATTTTATGCTCGCCTGTCTGAATATAGCACAAAAAAGAAAAGGAGACAGGGATCGAGCAAAAGCTTCCAAACAACAGAAAAAACCGGAGAAAAAAGAGGAGAAAAAAGAAACCGGAGAACAGGCATGGTGTAATAGAACGGAAACACACACGTTTGGGTGAGGGGCAGTCGCTCTGAAATATGCATTGGCATCTAGCAGTATATGAAGATGGAGATGAAAGGGACGAGGATGAGAAAAGGGGGAGGATAGAAAGAAGGGAGGTGACAGAAGGTGATTTGGTTGGGGAAGGGGGGGGACTCTTGATGCCATACTGGGAAAAAATTCGGGGGGTATTCGAAAAAAGATGAAAGCTCTCCTCGCTTTCTCGCTTTGCTTCGTTGCTCTTTTGTCGCAGATTTTCCTTTCGGTCATCTTCAACGCAGGCCTATCACGCTCATCTCCAGCGTCCACACCCGCCGGATCCACACCTTCAGCTTGCCGTCGACGCCATCGACGTTTTCCAGATCGACGCCCTCCCACCAGCAGCGACGCGCCGGCTTCCGCCAGAAGAGCAGCAGCTTCTGCGCCATGCCCACTGCGTTGCTGCTCATCTCGTTTCCGCGAATGTCTGATCGCAGTCGCGCCAGCGCCAGGCTGCAGATGACTGCCTTGTTCGGCTCGCCTGCGCGGTGGCCCCAGGCATCGTCATGGTCAAATCCGCTGGCAAAGTCGGAGTCAGCGATAAGACAGAGACGGAGAGAAAGAAAAAGGGAAATAACAAAACAATTGCTTACCCTGCCGTGAGCATCTCGATGAGATGTGCTTCGGTCGTGCCCGGCTCGTCGCTGCGCTTGAGGCCCGAGAATATGCCGTTCTGTTTCAGCAAAGCGCGCGCGGCAGCCCGCTTGACTTCAATCATCTCCTCCTTCTGCATGTTCGCCCACGGCGGGATCGCGTAGAAGTCCAGGTCCTCGCGCAAGACGATGATGCCGGCGCGTCTCGACGACTCGTCCTTGCCGGCTAGGGGGTCAATGGCGCCCACCTCTCCCTCCTGTGTCGTGCTGAGCGCATCCGAGGGTATGGACTGGGCCACGCCCCGAAAGAAGTCGAGCATGTACTGGAGAGATGCTGGGTCGTACTGCAAGAATGAAACAGAGCTGGGTTAGCTATCGCAGTACGCTGTGCTCTGTTAAGTTGATGTGGCAAAGAAACCTACATCGACATGTATGGCATCGCTCTCTCCAAAACCACCCATGTGGCCCTCGGGAAAGAGGCCATTGGGGAACAGAGAAAGCAAGACGAACTCGGGGAGGGTGAGCAGCTCGTCTCTCGACAGGACAAAGCGCGTTCCCCTGTTAACATTGAACAGTCAGCCTAGGCCCAGCAATGGCTCATACTCCTATAACTGGCGGCTGGCACCAAAAAAAAAGGCTTACCTCAGGTCCATCGCAATGGTTTCATCAATGCCTACATCACCACCAAGGTTGTTAACCGGGGGTCCCCCCTGTTGCACCTGGGTGATGATGCTGCTAGCTCCTCCAGCGGCCGCCATTAAATATGTAAAGGAAAGGAGTGGGCTAGAACCCTCTTCGTATGCAGGTGGTGGTTCTGAGTCGTCGTCCTTGCCGCTGCGCGAGGACTCTCCTTGCCGCTTGGTGTCTGGCGGTAGGGCCCGTTTGGTTTCGTCCTGTAGAGACTGTGCAGATGAGGATGCCTGCTGGAACGCACTGCTGCCGTAGGCTGGCGCAGCTGTTGAAGCTGTTGGAGAGGTCGGGCAGGGAAAGGCTTCAAAGATGGAGCTGAAAGGAGGCGGCTGGGAAGATGCTGGCGGCTGGTCCTCTTTGTCTTTGCGGTGCGAGCTCCCCGATGCTGAAACTGGGTATTGTGGAGGGGGGCTCTGTTGTCGACGTTCTTTGCTGGCCCACAGGCTCGTTTTTCCTCCTTGCTCTATTTCTTCAATTTCCACAACCTCGTCGTCCTCTATCGATGAACCGGACCCGGCGGCGGCAGCAACGGCCTTTGAGGCGCTGCGGCTAGAGATGTCTCCGTCGTCGGCAAAGTCTAGGGCAACGGTCACAGGATGGCAGGCTTTCGTAGCAACGGTATCTTCTTCTGAACAGTGTCCTTTGGACGGCAACGGCCCCGTGGAGGTAATGGTATGCCTGGAGTCGGACACGGTGGATGGTGGCGTGGGTGTCTTGGCTGGAAATCAGTTGTTCTCGAGCTTATGTAGTCGACGTCCGCGCACGAGCAAGGAAAGAGAGAAGCCTGCTCCCCTCTGATGATACTGGGATCGCGACACAAAGGCGCAGATGGTGCAAGTTGGCTGCTGTTCTATATGCGTGAGTGCATGTATAGAAAGTGTCGTCACTAGTCGGTTCACAGATTGCGGCGCACGCGGTGAGGAGGAGGGCGGCAGTAGTCGTATAGGCTACTTCTAGCAGATGGACGAGGAGATAGTGAGAGAGCAACAGGAGAATCGTTCTCAGGAGTTGGCCGTAAAAGCAGAAAGAGGCAAATGAGCTGATTCAGGCGGTCATCTGGGAAAACAAAAGCTGACGACGGGAAACTGGGGCGAGGGAATTAGGTGCAGATCGAGCCGAGCGGGCGTCGAAAGGATTCGACTTCCTGGTTCACAGGCGGGTCGGCAGGGACAACAAGCGAGGCGGATTGGTTGACGATGGTCTTTCGCGGATGAGGTCTCCGTCAAACTGTGGTTTTTTTGTTGTCTCTGGACGCAATTTGGGAAAGGGATGGGGCTGGCCATAAGGAGCGACTAGGCCTGGCCACAGCGCTACTGCTACTACGATAGTCCTGTAAAAGCCCGCCAACCGTCCGTCGTTTCTCTTTCCCTTCTCGTCCTCCCCTTAATGCTATGCCCCATTCATCAATCTGCAGGGGCCCGTGCATTTTCTCTCTCTCTCCAAGCGCCGAGGGATTATTAGGGGTGGGGGGGCTTTTTAACCGCCAACGTTTCGCAGCCGAGCCAATCACTCACGGCAAGAGCCCAATTAGAGGAAACCTCTGTGATGTAGTCACCTTTGCATGCAGCAACTCATCTCACGTTTCTGCTCGCAAGACTCAATAGGCCCTACGGAGTAGTCAACCCAATGTCGCTCAAGTGTCGGCTTTGCGCTTTTTGCGCCTTTTCCCATTATATTTCTACTGGCTATTTGTACATGCATATCAAACCAAGATCAGTCAGTCGTCATCGTCATCGTCATCGCTGTCTCCAAAAACGGCACGGAAAACGTCTTCGCTAGCTCTCTGTCCCTCGAGAGCTTCGTTCCTGTCCGCCCTGACCACAACGTCCTCTAGTAGCTTCGGCGCCGTCCCAGCTCCTGCTCCTGTGCCCGGGGCGGCTGTAGGGCTCGTAGAGTTATATCCTGCTGTCGCTGCCGCTGAAGTCGCTTGTCGAGCTGCATCGGCCGCTCCCTGCGCACGACTCGAAGCCGCGCCAAATTCGCCAAATGAACTGCTGAAGCTGGGTCTGCTGGCAGCAGACGCCGACCAGGCAGAAGAGCCGCCAGACCGAGAGCCGCCAGACCGCCCCGTATCCATGTCTCCGTCCTGCTGATCTGGCTGCACAATGGCCGGGGCCTTCACCCCCAGCCGCTTGCACAGCAGGCGCGTCGGATAGAACTCCTGCACTGACCGCGTCAGAGGGCCGTACATGCCCATTTTGGCTGCTTCTTCCGCCGGGTCCTGCGGCTTCGGCGTCGGTCTTGACACTAGGCTGGTGGTGCCGTCAGCCTTGTTGCCGCTGGAGCCGTTAGCCAGCGCTTGATTCGCCGACGAAGAGGTGGTGAACCGCGAAGCCATCAGGCCGGACATGGGCTTGAATATTCTCGCGCAATTGAAGAACTCGTGGAACTCGCGCAGCCAGTCGTCGTTGCTCAGCTTCGCCGGCTTGGGCGGAAGCGCGCTGGCAATGCCGGCTTGGAACTCCAGATATGCGCGGTATCGTGACCGCTTTGCCTCGTCGTCTTGGTATGGCCCTCCGCCACGTGCGCCCCGCGAGATGGCTGCCACTGCGGTGGCCTTGTCCAGAGACGGCACCTCTTTCAGCAGGTTTTTTAGCTTTTCTTCGTCTGACAGTGCGTATTCGGCCGGCACTTCGCTCCGTGCTTCGGGTAGGTCTGACCGCCCTGTCGCAGCAGCGATGCGATCCCGCGCTGCCGGCGAGAGAAAGTCAAATACGGACTTTCCGGGAAGTTGGCCCTCGTTGAGCATGGCCGCCCGCGACTTGGGGTCCAGGCTTGACGCCTTGGCAGCCTCTGCCGTAGAGACGAAGCTGCCGCCCGCCCGTCGAGCCTTGGACTGCTTGGAAGACGTCCAGCCAGGCGGTATCGTGGGTGGCGGGAACCTGTTCGCTGCGTTCAGATCCGACGTCAGCGCATCTGGCTCTCGTGCCAGGACAAAGCCAGCCAAAGCCGGCCTGCCATCGTGGCACAAACGGGCATTGCCCGAGACCCTCCCAAGCACGGCCGGCCGCTTTGAAAATACAAATTTGGACCTGGCGGCGCCGGTGCTGCTGTCGACATCCCCCGCCTTCTTCTGGGCCGGCTTCTTCTTCTTCTTGTCGCCGCCTATTACCCTATTGAAAGAGATCCGTGGGCCCATATCGTATGGGTCCTCATCGTCCGAGCCCGTGTCGTTGAGCACGCCAATGCCAATACCGCCGCTGCGTTTCTTCTTTTCCGACTTTTCTGTTCTCTTACTCGTTATTGGCTTCGACCGGCCAAACGAGCCGCTTCGAAAGCCGCTGAACTGGCTGTCGCCGTCGTCATCAACGTCGTCGTCACTATCGCCGCCAACGCGCCGTGCACTAGTTGTCTTTGGTGCTGGTGCTAGCGAGGACAGCCTCGCTGCTCCTTCGTATCCCAAGCCCTTGCGGTCTGTCTTCTTCTCCAGACGCACGATAATGACGTTTTCGGGCGCAAAAAGAAGTGTTCCCTTGCTATCCCCTGGTCTGCCGACATCCAGCCGCGCGGCGCGCCGTATCTTGGGCCCGATGCCCTGGCCTTCTTTCCAGCCCATCCTCTTCAGAAGCTTTGTTCCCATTGTTTCGCCCTGGATCCTGAATAGGCCGGCGAGGCTGCTGGAGTTGGCACGGACGGAGTCATCTTCGCCAGTCAGGCCTAGCCCGGCAAAGGCAGTCGATGTGTGGATTTTCCTTGCTTCCTCGGCGTCGGCAAGGTCTTCCTCGTCCATGTAATCCTCGGGGCGGTGCTGGGTACTTTCCGGCTGGTCCTTGCGGCGATTCGTCCGCGACGACACAAACGAGGAGGGCGTCCATCCTTCCTTTGAGCCAACAGTGTTGTAATAACTGTGAAGGCACTGTAAGCAGCCAGAGCATAACATATGGGGCATATACTTCAGGGAACGTGACATGCAAAGGAACCGGACTTACCCAGCGCTCCATCCGCCAGTGAATGCGCCATGGAGTCTCTTGCGCCCATTCTCGTCTCTCACCTCCTGTTTCCAGACAGGAACGTAGGAGCCGTCGTCACGCACATCGTCATCGAGGGGTGGAAGAGGTGTGCCAAAAGAGACAAACGGGGACTGCAGCGCCTGCAGCTCGGCCTCGTAGAGCGCACGAGACCTCTTTGACATTGTGGGCCTGCAGGTGTCATCGGGACGGCATGCGGGACGGCGTACAAGATGATTCGTGCTGAGAGTTCGCGATTGGGAATTCCAGAAACGTTCTAGAGACTAGAAGTCAAGCAAGCTTGGCAACAAAATTCCAGAAGTCCAATTCACGTGACCGGCGCATCGTCGTATATAGGATTAGCACGTGCCTTGCCAAATCCGGCTCTTTGGAATGTTGTAGTCCGTGCATAACCACTCGCCCGCAGAAAGTACGGAAGTGGAGAGGGTCAACGGCTAAAATTACGAAAACGAAGCGCCTTGTAAGAATTATGAGTTTATATCTGAATTTTACGCGTAATCATAGAGCAAGGATGCGTAGCCGAATGCGGACGAAAAACAGGACGGGAACGAGTGTGACTTGGGCAAGAGGAAAAACAGATAGCGACTAACCGGAGCGTATCTTGCCCTGTTTACACTGCAGGTGCTGGGAATGGATTGCATGCATGAAATAAGATACAAATTGTGATGACCTTAGCATATTCATAGGGCTGCGCTGAGATTCTTGGCAAATGCAACCGGCATCCTGTCTGTATGCGCGAATTGCTAGAGTTGTTCGAATTGTTGTAATTCATATTTTCACTGGAAGCCTGTCGCCTGTTGGGCAGAGTTATGCGCTGAGCTATTTCTTCGGACTGCTGGAACCTGCTGTGCGTGCCACCCCAACATCAGCCAGCACGACCTGCCTCATCAGCAGATTCAATTTGGTTGCGCCCTGCCGCCGTCTAGTCCCTGCCGCTTCTGTAATGTCTTCTGGCCACGTCGGAAGCCCCTCCGACATAACCGCCAACCGCCAACTGAGTAATCACAAACCTAATGTGGGCCAGCGGATATTAAAATACAAAGCCAATTCTGGGCACCTTTCAGCTTCGCAAATCAATCAGCCAGCTGCTCCCTCAGCCGACAGGTACCGTACGATCCTGTGGTAAGATTTCTGCCAGCAACCGTTGTTTCTGCTACGTAGCCAGCGCGCTCATCTTAAGCATGCAAGATGGGTGTCTTGCGTTCTGTGTGTGTCCCTCTGCGCTGTTGGCACTTTTCCCCAGACCCCTGCACGAACAGGCTGCGTTCGGTGGGCTTATGGTCAAACTAAACTCGTAATCCGTCAGAAGCAAGAGCACCTATAAGTGCTCCTCGTAGTGCTGCACCACGGAATGCAAAGGCGCGTCTGGGCCCACTAACCCACTCGTACCTGTCACGCTAATTAGCTCCTCCTTCGGTGTCGCTGGCCAACAAAGACAGCAGGACC
>JRUC01000027.1:0-64021 GCA_000806385.1 Leptographium procerum
TTTTTGATGAAGAACGGAGCAGAAGTGGGGGGGTTTTCTGAGGTATAAACGAATAGCCAAGCAGACGCCACATCGATATTGTGTACGAGCTGAGGAAGCCGGAAGTTGTCTACAATCTGCTTGTACCTCTTGCTATGGGATGTTGGATGCGTGTGCAATAGCTTGCCCCAGTGGTGCTGCCGGCTGTTTGTGTTGCAGGGAGAGGATCCTGTGGATATGGAGGGGCGCACGCGTGAGAGTGCGTGTGATAGAGTGCTTGTGACAAAGTGCCTTGTGTTTGAGAGTAGCCACTGCGACTGCGCCCGAACATGGCTCAGATGCAATCGGATGCAGCCGCCCTAGAATAAGGCTCTCTGTAAGGTGAGAGGCGGTGAGGCGGCAGGGATAGGGAGGTGGCGTGGGGTGTGTATCTGTCCCACAAGGACTGCAGATGATGGGGGTGATATAAGAAGAGCGACTGGCCGGAAGAGGGAGACGGAGCCAAGGTAGCAGAAAAAGGAATGTGGCGCGAGCGTTGATTCGACGTCAAGATTTGGGTGCCAGAGGCGAGTCGTGTCCTGTTGGCTGGGAGGTCCTGGACAAAGCTTGGATAGATGCGCCCGGCTATCGAAGCTGGCCGGCCAGAGAAAGCAGAAAGTAGAGAGCAGAGAGAGGAAGGAGAGCAAAATGAGGAAGTTGGTAAAAGGCTAATGGGAAGAGTGTGGGTGGTGCCAAGGGGAGGAATGCGGCTGTGCTGACTAGGTGAATGACAAGACGCAGGACAGATAAACCAGAATAGGCAATACTTACAATCGACGTCATGGCAGTGACGCCCAGCTATCGCATCGGCTGCGATGTCCGCCAAAGGGTTTGTTTCTCCCGAAACGCGTGGAGACGAGAGGAGTTGAGAGAAAAGGAGAATAAGCGTCGCGTCGAGCCTATTAAAGTGCAAAATGCGGAATAACGTCGGAATAAGAGAAGGAGCTTCCGCGGTCGGGTTATAGTTGTTACTCTTTGCTCTTTCTGAAATGGTCAGTCCCGGGAAACGGGTATAGACAGGCGAGATTCGGAGCAGGAAGGTGGGGGAGTTGGAGAAGATAAGCCGAGCGAAATGGAGAGAAGGATCAGTAACGAGACCTCGGTGGTTCGATGGTGCTATTCGTACTCGTACTAGTGACAAAACGCGGAGTGCAGAGGGAAAGAGCCAGAAGAGAGGGCGAAGAGCCAGAAATTTATTGATCAGATCTGGTAGGCAAGGAGGACGAAGAAGCAAAAGGAAGGAGGAGCAAGGGGTGCCATTGCTGAGCGCTGGGGCGAGAATTGATTTTGTAATGGCTTCGGAATACATACCCTTTTTTTTTCTCTTTTTTTTCTACATATCTGCAGCCCATTTCGAAATAGAAGCCAACTAGGCGGGGTTAACTTCCGCGCCTATGTTTATTAACAAAGAGCCGACGATTTGTTCTTTTTTTTTCTTTAGAGTCGCCGTGTGGAGATGTTTAGCCCCCAGTAGTCAGGCAAAAGAAGGGGGACCCATCGAGGGGGCCGGTCGATTGGGAATAGCAGCATGTGCGGGTGAATGCTCTTACGACTTTGTTTCCACAATAATTTGCTGTGGCCGCTCACGGAGGCGGTTTAGACTTGGTACGATACCCATCGGGAACAACTAACGGGGCAGCAGCTCTCCAGTAGTTTTCGTGTACGAGACGAGTACTCGTGCGGGTACGGGTACCTCGTACTCGCAAGGCTCATGGGGTAGGGGGGAGGGGTGCACGGCTAAAGTCGACTGTCACGTATCAGCAGAGATGTAATTACGTATATGATAATAGCAGGATCTCGTCGGAGATGGACGGCCGAGTCTAGGTCTGAGCCGTACATACTCGTAGCAGGTGAGCAAAGTCTCTGGGCTGGGGACGGTGAAACTCGGCAAGGGAAAGGTGAGTGTGGAACAGGAACATTCCACTTTAACATAGTACGGACTTCTCGCTGAGTGTTTCCGGGAACAATATGTCTGAGAAGGGGAAAATATGGCGGCCTCTTGGGAACGAGCTAAAAAAAAGAGCCTGGGACGGTAGTGTCGGGTGTGGAGTGCGACTAAGAGAAGAGGCCTGGTCGGGTCTACGACCCAAGTACGAGTATCACGAGCTGTCGGAAGGTGGGCAGAGCAGCAGAGCAGCAGAGAATGAGTTTCGCTGAGGAGAATCATCGGTGTGCAAAGAAAAGCATCACGGGTGGGAGGTCAAAGCCTACACATCTAGCGCGTTTCGTTGCCGTCGAGGGGAAAGCAAGGGAAATTAAATAAATAAAGAGAAACAAAATGGAAAAGGAAAAAAGAAAGAAAGAAAGACTGAGAGACTGAGAGACTGAGAGAGCTTGCAGGCGGGCAGGCGCGTCGGCTGCAAGCAGGCAAGGAAAGGACCATGCATTGCAGCTCGGCATCCTCCAGAAAGCAGGAGCCAAGCACGAAATCCGTAAAATTAAAGCAAAAGCCCAAGGCGCTGTGCTCGTAAGATACTATTGTGTTCTGTACGAGTACACCGCCCTGCAGGCAGGCCCTGACGGATTGGGCATTGTTTCGGCGTCTGGGTTGACGGCGCTGATCATCAGGCCATGTTTGCAACGCTGTGCAAGGGGTAGGAGAGGGAAGGAGCGAGCAGCGTGCTCCGCCGACAAGTCGCATGACCATTTTCGTGCGCGGCTCCATTTCCCACGTACGGAGAAATACTACGAGTACGAATAATTCGTATGGAGGGAGAGAAACCCTGCCGATGCGCAACTCTGCGATGCTTCCGTTCATCTAAGCCATCTGAGCCATCTGAGCCATCCGAGCCATCTGGCCCATCTGGCCCATCCGTCCATCTGTTCGTCTGTCCATTGCCTCTTTCTGCCGACGACCCGGTCTGGGCCAATCAGAGACAGTCTGTTTTTTCGTGGCCACCACCATCACCATGCCGGTTCATCCAATCTCACCTATCTGGCGAGGCCTCATTGCAGCCGCTTTCCCGAGATGGAGAAATTCTCTTTATCTCCGGGCCAAGGCAGAACCAAGTCTTGCCGCGGCAATGGACCCCTTTCCTTTACTTTTTTCCCCCTTTCCCGTGCCTTCTCAGCCCTCTCCTCGTGCTCCTCATGCTCCTCGTGTTTCTTCATGCATGTCAACGAGTACGAATGCTGGCGTCATAGCCTGCTGTCCCAATTTAATCTCCCCTCTTCTTCCGTCCTTCAGCTGCTTTTGCTTGTCTCTGGCGGCGCTGGACAAGGGGGGGCGAAAATCAGCTGCCACGCTGCTTTGCATGATGAATTCCTGTGGTTCAATGTGGCGCTTTTACACTTACGCGGCGTTGCAGAAAGCCTACGAGTACTCCGTATGAGGACCTCTTTTATCTCCGTGCCATTCAAGGCACCATGCTCAACGGGTCCTTCGGGTTTCCCCTCGCTGATGGTTTCCCAGTTTCTCCATACTTGCGAGTAGTTCCGTACTCGTACTCGCACGGGAGTACGATGGACTGGGTGGCAAATGCTACCCGTTGACAAGTGATGACACACTACTTTGCAAAAGTCCACAAAATACGAATGCTATTACCAAACCCCGGTCTACAGGAGGGCTTCTAGGGGACTTCTCGAACGAATTGGAAAAAAAAAATGCGTATCCACATCCAACACCACCTGGCCTGGAGCGAAAACGGAGAACAGCGCCATGTTGCGAACATCTTCAGAGCCAGATAGGGCCACCCTTGTCAGCCATGTGCCCCCTAGGTCGGTCTTGAGAAATGGCATTTCTTTTGCCAGCCACGTTTTCGGATATCCAACAACTACGACTCCGTACGACTCCGTACGAGCTGTCGCCAAATTAGCACACCCTTATCCTAATAAAACTACTATGCCGCTATCTCTCAAAGCGGAAAACCGTTGCCGACGTCCCATTGTTTGCTGCTGTAGCCTTGACTTTGTCGGCCCATCAAATACGGGACCCTCCCACACGTGGCAGAGGACAGCTTGACCCTTATCTTCTCCGTATTATCTTTCCATGGCAATCGTATGTGAAAATACTCGTACGAGACCACAGGATGATACATATCGACTTACCGAAAGCGGAAGGCTATCAATAGCCTTGTTGGGACACTGTCTCTTTCTCTGCTTTCAGTATGGTCAAAGATGGGAATCAGCCATTTGCCCATCATTTTACCCATCCGCGGACCGTGCTCTGAGCTCGCCTACACATTGGCGCATGAAGCGACTCCTAGACATCTGTCAGTCGGTCTACGATACGGCAAAGTGTGTTTGCGTTGCATAGTGCCGGCTAGGAAGAGGAGCCAACAGTTCATGCAGAAAAGGGTCAGTGCTAAATCTGTGCTAATCGTGCCGAGACCTTTTTCTAATGCGTGCTAATCGGAAACCCGTGGGAAAGCAGGGAGTCGCGTAAAAAAGGCGGCCATCTCGCATGGAATAGTTCTGGAAGAATTTGGACTAACGTGGCCTACTCGTAAAACAAAAAGCGTGAAAGGAAGGAAGCGCATGTAAATGTAAAAACCTAAAGTGTGTGCAGCCAAGCTGCCCCAGTAATTCTCGACAACGCCTTTTAACTAACGTATGGAGCACTCAAACTACCTACCGCCCTATGCAATGCTGTGGTATCGTGAAGCGCCTTGGATGAAAGGTAGAAACATGACAAGAGAAAAGTAAGAGAAGTTGTAAGTTGTAAGTTGTAAGAAAAAAAAAAGTAAGAGAAAGAGAAGGAGAAAACAGAAAACATTAAAAAGAAGAGAGGAAAAGTAAGAACAAGGACACGCGAATCACGCCACAAACGGATCAACCTCTAGCCGCTTGGGCGCTGGCTCTGACGAAGCGGCATCGTCGTTTTTGTTTCCTAGTCCTCTGTTCTCCTCCTCTAGACCCTGCATCTCCTCCTTGTCGCCGCCGCTGTTGCTGTTGCCGTTGCCGTCGCCGTTGCCGTCGCCGTTGCCGTCGCCGTACTTTTCCAGCCACAACTTCCGCAGCACCTGGTAGATGAAGTGATACTGCGATTCTGCCTGCACCATCGTCCGCCGCTGTTCGCGCAGCTGGTTGACTGTGGTGAAGATGAGATCGTCGGCCTCTGGCGCTCCCGGCTGCAGCAAAGAGTCGCCGGGGAAGCCGGCGCTCCTCAAGCCGCCTGCGACTCCCGAAAAAGAAGAAGCTGATGTCGGCATCGACACCTCCCATGCCGCCGGCGCATCCCATCCGTTTCGAATGTTTTGAACATCTCCAGCTACCTTTGTATCGCCGGCGTCGCTCAAGGCGCTCTTTTGCTGGCTGCAGGCCTCGCCGGCCTTGTCTGCCTCGTCGTCGACGTCGACGTCGACGTCGACGCCTCCCCCCCCCTCTGCTGCCTCATCCGAGGAGCTGTCGTAGTTCTCCAACACGCCGGCATCCAGCTCGCGCAGCAGATGCTCCAGCGCTATGAACGTGCCAGACCGGCCAACGCCGGCACTGCAGTGGACGATGCGCGGGTTGTCGGCGTCGGCGTTCTTCTCGGCCGACAGGCGCATCAGTGCAAAGAAGCTGTCCACGTCTGCCAGTGCCGGGACGCCGAAGTCGGGCCATTTCTTGTACAGGAAGTGATACACGATGCGCTCGTCCTCGTAGTCCTCGTAATTGAAGCCGGGCAAGCCCGTCTCTGCCTCGGTATCTATCTCCGTCTCCGGCACCGGTACCGCCTCCAGATCCATGTCCGTCTCTGCTCCTGCTGCCGTCGTTGCTGCAGAGGAGAAGGGGGAGGGCGAAGCGGATAAAGACAGCCGGTCAGCACAACCACCCCCAACCGCTGCCTGGCCACCATCAGCTGCTACAGTAGCACTAGCAGCAGCAGCAGCTTCCACCGATGCTCTCCCTACAATCTCGTTCATGATGCCCACCAGCTCGCTCGCGCTCGCCCTCACGTTAGCCGCCGTCGCCACCGTCTGCGCCACCGCTGCCCGTGGCTGGGCAGGCTCGCCGGCCCTGCGGTGGACGCGCAGCACGATGCGGCGCTGCTCGATGGCGCCGCCCAGCAGCTCGTCGACGGCGGCGCAGCGCACGCTGGCGTGGAAGCCGTCGCCGAACTCGTCGTGCTGGTTGATCAGCAGGGGCGGGTCAGCCGGCTGCTGGGGGTAGTAGGGGTAGCACTTCTCCATGCTGCCCTCGTGGGTCTCGGTCAGCATGACAATGACGGCCGGCGAGCGCAGCTGCTCGTAGACCATGCGCCACACGTGGTCGACCGACGCCTGCTTGGGTCCCTGCATGGCGATGTAGCGGTCGGGCGGCCTGGCGGCAGCCGCTGCCGCCGTCGTCGCCGTCGTCGTGAGCACAATGGGCGATGCGTTGATGTAGTCGATGCGGCCGGGCGGCACCTGCAGACGCACCCGGTTCCGGTCCCACGGCTGGATGTTGGCGTACCGGTCGAGCGTCCGCAGGTGGCTACCCGTCACCCGTGCCCACCGCCCTGCTGGCGCGCCGAAAGAGCTCTGCAGCCGGTGGCGCTCCTGCCAGAGGATCTCCTGGAACCTATGGTCGATTTCTGGAGGGGACTCTGTCAGAAAGACCGCCAGCATAAAAAGAAAACTATGAATACTGAAAGGAAAGAGTAAGTAGTGAAGAATCATCATACCTTCTGCCGTGATGTCCAGGAAGGAAGGCATCTTCGGCTTCCTGTCCCGGGCTAGCCGCCCTTTCTGAGCGGCAACGCCTGCAGATGCCACATGGGAGGATCGAAGGACGCTAGCCCTCGCTGCAGCGCCAGTGCTAGGTCTATTGCCATTGCCATTTCCATTGCCATTGCTATTGCTATTTTCAGCGCCGATTCCAGCCCCTGAGGCCGGCAGCGCGATGCTCTGAAAGCGACTGTTCAGCGTTGCCGTAGGTGACTCGGGATGGGAGGCAGGGGCCGCCGCCGCTGCCGCCGCCGCAGTGCCTGGCGGCGACTCGCGTGACCGCTTTGTGGATGGCCTGAGTAGGCCGCGGAATGGCGATCGTGATGTCCGCGACGTCCGTGACGAGTGCAATGCCCGGATGAGATCCTGAGCCTGTCCTTGTGCCTGTCCCTGTCCCTGCGCTGCTGCCGCTGCCGCTACCGCTGTTGCTGTTGCTGCCGACTGTGGTGACGCGCGCCGTGCACGGCGAAAGGAAGAGAACGGCGGGACGATGTGCGATGTGGATTTGACGCTTGTGGTGCCATCAGCCGCTGGCGCTGTGCCGTCGCTGCTGGCGCTGGATGCCGTCGTGGGCGCTGACGCCGTCTCTGCCGATGTGTTGAATGATTTTCCTGGCCCCGTCTGTGCTGTGATAGTTTCGACCCTCGACACGGCAGATGCTGTTGCCGCTGTCGCCGCCGCCGTGGCCGGGGCCTTCTTGTGACGCCGAAATTGGGAAAGGCGATCCATCGGGACAAAAAGGGTGAGAAGGAGATGGGTGGCAAAATGAGTGAGGCCTTTTGATTGCGATGCAGAAGCAGGACAAAGAAGCTGTCGCTGTCTGTCTGGACAATCAAAACAAAGGCAGACAGGCCTCCGCCCCCAAGGAATCGACCAAAAAAAAAAAGGGAAAAAAGAGGATGAGATGTGACACGCGACAGAAGCGGATGGTTTGCGACGTTCTGGACTGGGCAGGCGACTCGCTTTTTCTTTGCTTTTTTAGCCTGCTGCTGGTGCTGCTACAGTGAGCAATAGTTCCCCCCACTTAAAAACCCCCCCCCGACCTCGTGCCAGGCTGCCTTAGCGGGCTTCCCCCCTGTCGGAAGCGCACAAGGCTAGACAGCCGCTATAAACGGGGAGATCAAGCTTTGTCTGGGTCCTTAAACAACCGCCACGTGGGGGGAAATGCGTTCTTGTCTCTCCAAGAGGATCGATCATGCATATTGTCGTGTGCCTACTCCGTGCTCCGTACTCGTTAAAAGTGCCATCGATTTTGCTGGGTTGACCGGGCTTTATGTAATCAGATATCAGCCGCAAAGTTTGTACTCTTGGGAAAGCACAGACAATGAGCAAATCTTCGTCACGTGATCCCACAAGCTGTGCATTGCGAGTGCGAGTCGTCTGGCCCTGGATGTAGAGAACAAACAAAATACTATTAATGCTGTTGATGAGATGAGAGTGGCTCAATCTGTCAAGATGCCTCCTATGGCGTGCCAGATGAAACGCCCTAGAGCGTCTGTAAGCGCTCCGAATCCGAATACCGTTCCAATGCTATTTTCCCATTGTCGCCGTCTTGTCCTTTCACTCTTTACGTTGAGAAATACACTGCAGACACAAATCGGCCACACACAATCTGCTGCTGCGTGCTGACCTTACGGCCCTTGCCCGCCTCGCCCAGCCGCACCGTTGCCCGCGGGACAAGCTCCAGTCTCTCTCGCTTCCCAGTCATGTCTGTGTTCGACTTCTTCTGTTCCTCCGCCGTGGCATCAAGCTGGCTGATGTGCACCGGCTCGCACTCATTGTTTCGCCGTCCTGTTCCGAGCTGGCAGAACTCATTGCCACCCCACGAAAGCACCTCTGACCCCCAGCTGGGCTCGATGCTAGACTGCGCCGAGATGTGCGTGGCGTTGCCTAGCACGGCGCTCGCGTGCGTGGCCCCGACTGCTAGCTCCGCCAGGCCGATGGGCACCATCTTGCCTTTAGCCTCGCTGTATTCGGCCAGGCCCGACAACGCCTTGATCTTGCTCGGGCCGTTTGTCGAGATGTGTGTCCACTTGCCTGTGCCCAAGCTGCCGTACAGGCCAGACCCGCAGGCCCAGGTGTCCGCGATCGTCTTTGTCTGCAGTTTTTGGGCCCCACTGGAAACGTCGCTGACCGGAACGTCGTAGTCCACGGTAAAGAATGAGTTGGCACCGCCGGCAGCGATCGACGTCACTTTCGGCGGTCGGACAGGCATCTGTTCTGAGGCCCCGTCGGCTCCGTACAGCCCCTGTACTGGCAGCTCTACAGGCTGTGCCAAGAAGGGGACGCTCGGCATCACCGGGATCCCAAGCTGGCCGGCCGCGTTGTCACCAAATGCAAAGACACGGCCGTCCCTGGACAGCACCAGCGAGTGGCGATCACCTGCTGCGATCCTCGACACTGCAATACCGTGCAGTCCTGGCACCTCGCGAGGCTGGTCGATGGGGCCCTTGGGGCGCGTCTCCCACGCCACTCCAGCCAGGCCCAGCTGGCCCCGTGCCGGGTAGGATACGAGGCTCGAGACGGCTGAGAACACGCGGCCTGAAGATGTCAGCAGAAGGCAGTGCTCCAGGCCGCCGCTCACATCTACCACGCGCTCGCCCCATGACAGTTGTGGCGTCATGATGCGGTAGCTGCTAGGGCCGGCCGGCGGGGATCCCGTGCTCCAGAAAACGCGGCGCCACCAAGGCGTCTGCGAAACAGAAACCGAGGCCGCCGTTGGTGCAGGTGAGGACGCGCTGGAGACAGCCGCCAGCTGCTGGTCAGACTGCGACACCGGCAGGGAATACACCCTCCCGCTAGATGACAGGGCGATGATGCGGTCCTGCGAAAGAGCCACCTTGATGATGTCCTTGCCGGTCAGTGTAGGCGTCGGCTCGGCGACCGTTGCATTCTTTGCATTCTTTGCATATTTCATATCCTTTGTGTCCTTAGCACCGTTGCCCCAAAAGGCCACACCCCACTGCAGCACGTCGCCCTTCTCCGTCACTGCCACCCCGACATCACGGTCCAGCCGCAGGTCGCGCAGCAGTTGGCCGTCAAAAGTAGCGATGCGTCGCGGCCTCTTGATCACTGCTTCCTGCGAGTCTGGCGCCACCACACGTCCGGCATTGGATCCCCACGCGTATACGCCCGGTTCCTCGAGGCTTCTCTTGATCTGCCGATGCTGCGGGCTGATCTCCTCTCGGTAGTCCTCCGCTGTGCCTCCTGCCGTCCTGGCCTGCTCAAACTCCACCTCCGCCTTGGGAATAATCTCGTTTGGGGGTGGCCGCTCCTTCGGCTCGCTGGTAGCAGACCCATAGGCATAGTATGCGGCACCAGAGAGCACACCGAAGCCGAGCAGCTTCAAAGCTCTGCCTCCGCCACCTCGCCGTCGCCGTCCGCCTCGCTGTGGACCCCGGCTTCGCGCGGTGCTCGCCCACCGAACAACCGGCTGACACGGCCTTGCCCTTGCATTGAGCAGAGCACGAGTGGTTGTGCGTATTGAGGCCATTGCAGACCGATTGGTTGGATGATATTTTTTTTCTTATTTTGTTTGCTTGTTCAGCTCAAAAGTATGGTTGGCGCCTTGTCGAATTGCTAGTGCGAAAAGTAATGAATTTCTTGCCTTCTGATTTGATGGCGCCCTGTCGCCCGTGTGTGTCCTGTTTCCCAAGTCCCTGAATCGGTATTTTATACAACCACCCTCTGCTTCAATAGCCAGCGAAATACTGCTCCAATGCCGAGATGAACAGAATAATGGCCCCGTGCAAGTAGATAGCCATGGCACAGTATGACAACGTTGCAACCACTATGTCGCGACTCATCTTTGCCAGCTGCCTGTTTGTTGTTAGATGCTCGCTTTCCCGTCAAAGCCAGAAGGTTGACAATCATCTCACGATTCTAGAGCATTCTTCTCACAAACTTTACAGTGAAAACTTCCGTGGCGAGGCACAGCTTCTTCGACCGCCTTGATCGGTCAGATGCGTTAGCAACGGTAGCTTCTACATGGCCCAGCAATACGCACGTGTCTAGTCTGTCAATCACCTCATGTTCTGCAACCACATCGTTTTGAGAGTCTGGAGTGGTCTGCCCCATAAGGGGACGCATGCTTGAGAACTCGTCGAGTTCCATACTGAGAGCTAATTGTTTCAGCTGCCGTTTTTGAGTTCTAATTTCAGATGGAAGTGTTGGACTATGAAAAGAGAGAGGAGAGTAGAGAAAAGCGTGCAGACAAGCAGGCAAACAAAGAAACAAACACGCAGTCGTGAGATTTGAGATACGCACAAATAGCAACGCAGTTCATTTACTGCCTCTTGCATCATTCTTTCCAATAAAGAGCCAAATGGCATCGCTTATGCGATGCCTCCAGTCTTCTTAGACAGCTGTGCTACAAAATAGGAAAGAGGCACTCACCACCGCCTAGCTCCCAAGCTGGCAGTCGCTAATTACCCGCTAGGAAACCCCCCCCCCACATTAATCGTCGTAGTGCCTTACGTATAGCATCCCCTGGCGCTCATTATAGCACACAAAAACATTGCTGGAGAGCGAACATCGCAAAGTGCACCAAAAGAACACCAAATCGCATTGCGCTGACTACTTGCCCCCGGAGGCACCAGACAATCCCGCCCGCCACCATTTCTTCTTCTTTGTGACCCACCTCTGACACAAGAGGGCGGGCACGTCTGTGTGCTAGCAATGTACGAGGACTCCTGGTACAGCTTTGTGCCGGAGCTGCAGCGAGGGCGCGGCGCTGCCCAAGGCCCCGGGCATCGGCGACGAGAGTCGCTGTTGCAGCAGCCAAACGTGGGTTTGCTTCCCCCCCCCATGACCGAGTGGCCTCTGGAGTGGAACACTAGGCTTATTTATACTAACCGGCATTCTCTCGCTGTGCAGGGCACCCCGCAATCCGTGGACGTAGTCGAGCCTTTGGACAAGCTGCTCGAAGATGAGACGGACGACGACGAGGAAATCGATATGCTCCAGGCACATGCGGCTGCACTGATTGGGAGGCCCAAATCATTTCCGGAGCTGAGGAACGAAGCAGCCCGAATAAAAGCAACCGTGGCCGCAGTCGAAGCAGCGGCGGCTTCGAAAACCCCGCCGAGGACAGTTGGCAACCGCGGCCGAGACGGAGCCAAGGAGAAGGATAAACAAGACAAGAAGAAGCAAAGGAAGAAGAAGGTGGTGACACTAGAGGCTCTGTCCATCGAGGGCGCGGAAAATGGCGCGGAAGGCAGCCTCGAATGGCTGCTGCAGAGTGAGGCCCCGACCCTTCTCGATTCCTACGATGACGAACTGCTCGCAGCAAGCCAGCAAGAAATTACGTACGCAACATTTCCTACCATTCGTGTGCTTAATAATGTTTTTGAGAAAAGCACGAGCAGAGTCGCTGACAGAAGGCGCACTTCTCTAGGCTTTACAGAGACCAGCTGGAAATGACGGAGAGACACCTCGGCCGCCTGGCCGACGATGCAAATGGGGCTTTGCAGCTACTCTCATCCCTGGCAGACTCGTTCCGTTCTGTCGAGGAACAAACGACATCTTTCCAGGCGCAATGTAACGACCTCCTGTCGGAGCAGCGGCGGTTGGAGAAGCTGGCCGACGAGGTTGGCACGGATCTTTACTACTACGCATACGTCGACAGCGTCACTCGCCGCCTCAATGCCATTGGGGCAAGCCGACTAGTCGATGATGAAGGGTTTGGGGAGATACTGTCGAACCTGGACGCCTGCATTGCATTCATGACAAAACATGTAGGCGGCACCCGCGCTTTTGGACGGACGGGATGCAGAGAACAAGAAAAGCTAACGCTTCCCAGCCGACATACCGCGAAGCAGAAACGTACCTTGCACGGTACCAATCTTTATTGACCAAGGCTCTGCATCTGCTCGAGGTGGGCTTCAACACCCGCTTGGAAAAGGTGACGGCAGAGCTGTCGAAGCAGATCGCAGCAACGCAATCTGAGTCGGCGCAACACGCGCTGGCCTATGGCCGGTTTGAGGAGCTGCTGGTAGACGGATCGTATTCCCTGGTTCCCAACGTGCAGCTCGTGGTTGGGAAGTCATACGACCAGACTGGCGCGCCATGGTCTGGGCGTCAAAGCTTCTCCATCTACGTCAACACGGCAAACAACCTCCTTCGCACGTATCTAGGCTGGCGGGACCAGAACCTCCGCCCCATTGTGCACAAGGAGGTGGAGGCCTTCCGCTCAGACGCCAAGGGCGCAGCAACCGAGACGGCATCAAGGAACTTCATCAAGCAAAGCTTTGAGCGCTCCCATCTGGAGGCGTTGCTGTTTGTCCGGGTGTTCTCCATCGAGCCGCAGTACAGCACACAGTCGGAGTCAGCCTTCATGACAATACGGGCACACCGCGGCGAGCTCGTCAATGTCGTCAACATCGTACCTCTTGCCACGAGTCTGCAGACGGCGCTCTCAGCCACAGGCGACCTGTCTGTTGCCTGCAACGTCCTCGGGTGGGTCACGCATGAATATCTTCTTCTGGACTACGAAGACGAAGACGAGGATGAAGACGAGACGACGGCTCTCGCAGCACATAGCCGCCAGCTAGCAGCTCGGCTGTTGACAGAGCATTTGTGGGCGTTCGCCGATGCTCTATTTGAGGCAGAAATAGCAAAGACCATCACGAGGGCGCCAGTCGTTCCGGAGGCGCTAAAGATCGTTTCTGCTGCCGATGGCCGCGCATCGTCAGGTGCATATCCGCCAGTGCAACATGCGCTGGAGCTTCTGATCAAGTTTGATCAGGCCATGCCCAAGGAGCGCTGTGTAAGTTTTCTTTTTTGTTTTTTTCTTAGAGTAGAACTCCCGCTTTCTCCCACCAACGATGCAAATTACGCAAAAAGTGGATGTCAACGCTAACGAGAAGTATAGCAACGAGACAGCCCCGTTGTCTTCAAGATTGTCAAAGAAACGATCCTGGCGTTGCAGCGGGCCGAAGCACGCATCAAGTCGAGTCGAGTTAGCACGGATGTGGACCTGTTTATGATCAAAAACCTGCTGATCCTGAAGAACGAGCTGCTGTCGCTAGAGATTGGCGACATTCGCAGCAGCGGGGGCATGCAGCACTTTGGGCAGATCTGGGACGCGTTGAGCATGGCGCAGAACCTGGTGGGCTACTTCAGCACCTTCATTCCCGGGAACTCGCTCTGGTCTCGAGCCACCAGTGCTGCGTCGGGAGTAGTGGCCGGGACAGGGGAAAATGTGCCGACGCCAGGCAGCTTGTCGACGGTTGCCGCAGCAGCAGCAGCTTCGAGAACGGATCAAGATGTGAGCGAGCAGCTGGACGAGGCGCTGCGGCGGTCTATCACGGCATTCACGCAGAGATGGGGCAAGCTGGTGCACGAGGCGACGTCACGCAAGCTGGGCGGCAAGAATGTGGCCAAGATTGAGCGGGAGCTGGACGAGCTGCTGCAGACGGCGTTTAGCAGCCAGCCAGAAGTGGTAGCTAAGCTGAAAGAGGCGATCCAGATCCAGGCGCAGGCACAAGACGAGCAGAAAGGTAGTAAAATCAGCCGCGTATGAAAAGGCGGCTTGCAGCATAGAAGAAGCATTGGAAGCGCATTGTAGCTCTATGGATCTGGCGAGCGAATTTTGGAATAGGGATTAGAGTATACGACCTGACATTGAGAATGGGGTGTATACCTGAATGCATATGTATCACATGTGACGGGTTTCTCCGCAAAGCTAAAGATAAGAATTATAGCTATGTACAGAGCATTTTTTTTGGCTCTCGTAGAAGATTCGTCCCCTCTTTGTATACCCGTTTTTACATGTGCTCCGTTTTGTCCCTCTTCCGTCTTTGTAATCGGCTGCTCTTGCATTGTCTGTCAACGGTAAGATACTATCTTGCGCCCAATGCCGCCGATGGCGGATTTGAGCACGCAATTTATTGTGTGGGGCAGCAACGGGCGGCGGTTATCGCAAGGCCAGGCTCCGTTCTCCATGCAGACTCTCCGTCCGGGGCAGCTAGTTCCCCCCCCCCAGCCGCCCTATTATCTGGCTACCGATTTTTTTTGGTTACGTTTCTGTGACGGATTCAATTACGGCCTATTCGTCCTCACACCTGCCGTGATCCGACACATGCTTATACTCCGTACTTGTATACAAATACATGGAAACAGAGTGCAAAGCAATTGTGTCATAGTCTAATTCTGTATATTTGGCAGCTCTCTGTCGGGGCGCATCAAAAGTTGCCAGCCCGTTCACTGGCGGCACACAAACACACAAACGCACAACGCAAAAACCACCCAGCACGAAATACACGACTCTCTCGCGTCACGACAAATACGTCGCAGCCATGGCTGACGAGGCAGGCATCCTGGATGAGCTGAACCATGAGGGCAATGCGTTGCAGACGGCCAAGGATCTGTTTGCAGGCGCGGCCGGCGGTGTGGCACAAGTGCTGCTGGGTAAGTGGCCCCATGGTGCATCTTTGGAGGGGGGCGTAAGCATGCCCCTCCCTACGCGGCAGCAGGATGCAGGCGACTGACTTGTGGGAATGCCTCCTCCTTCCAGGCCAGCCATTTGACATCATCAAGGTGCGGCTGCAGACCAGCACGGCCTACTCGGGGGCCGTGGGGGCAGCCGGTGCGATCTGGCGCGACGAGGGCCCGCTGGCCTTCTACAAGGGCACGCTGACGCCGCTGCTGGGGATCGGGGCGTGCGTGTCGGTGCAATTTGGCGCCTTCCACCAGGCGCGGCGCTGGTTTGAAGCGCGGGCGAAGCAGGCGCGCGGGCGGCCGGACCTGACGTACGGCGAGTACTATGCGGCGGGGGCGTTCGCGGGCGTGGCCAACTCGGGGTTGTCGGGGCCGATCGAGCACGTGCGCATCCGGCTGCAGACACAGCCTCACGGCGCCGGCAAGCGGTTGTATGCCGGGCCGGCCGACTGCGTGCGGCAGCTGGTGGCAAAGAGCGGCGGCGGCCTGCAGGGCGTCGGCCGGGGCCTGTTCCGCGGCCAGGCCGTCAATGTCCTGCGCGAGGCCCAGGCCTACGGCGTCTGGTTCCTGACCTTTGAGTGGCTGATGAACGCTGACGCCGCCCGCAACGGCGTCGCCCGCAAAGAGGTTCCCGCCTACAAGGTCGCCTTCTACGGCGGCCTCGCCGGCGAGGCCCTCTGGCTGGCCTCGTACCCCTTTGACGTCATCAAGAGCAAGATGCAGACCGACGCCCTGGCCCCCGCTGACCAGCGCTTCCGCTCCATGCGCGACTGCTTCGCCCAGACCTGGCGAGCCGAGGGCTTCCGCGGCTTCTGGCGCGGCCTGGCCCCGACGCTGCTGCGCGCCATGCCCGTGAGCGCTGGCACCTTTGCCGTGGTGGAGGCAACGATGCGGGCGATTAATTAGTGGGCGGCAAAGGAATGGAGAGGGGAAAGCGAAAATGAGGATCGAGGAAAAGTGAAGAGTGGAAATACGACGGAAGAGAGCAGAGATCACGAGATCATGAGATCTCATAGCGAACACTGGACACTGTCCATAATAGGTTAGCGATAAACGGCGTCTGTCACGGCAACTACGAAGGGCTGCTGCTGCTTCAATGCACCTTCTATATTGGTTCTTGCCAATTGAGGTATATTAAGTACAACCCAAGTTGCACGTGTTGTAGGCTCTCTCTCTTTCTCTCTCTCTCTCACACTCTTACACACACTCTCTCTCTCACAGCCTACGCGTTGCTCTCCACCCGCCGCTGCAGAATCAGCCGCGCGTTTGCCGGCGTCAGCGTGTTTAGCCCTAGCGCCTGCAGCACCTTTTTGGCCTCGGTGTTGTCGGTGAAGACGCGGTCGGTCGCCTCCTGGAGCGTGATTGCGTCTTTGCTGTCTGCGGCCACCGGCAGGTTCAGCAGCTGCAGGCCCTCGCGCAGGCCCTCGAGCGCGGCTGCGGCCGAGCGCGGCACGTACTGTTCGGCCAGCGCGGCGACAGCACCGACGTCGCGGGCCAGCTGCGCCGCGCCCAGCGCTGAGAAGGTCTGGGCGGCCAGCACCTCGCTCCAGAGCAGCTCCTGCAGCTTCTCGAGGGCGCCGCGCACGACACGGCGCAGGGCTGCCGTGCCCAGGGCTTGCGAGAGGAAATCTAGGTTGCGTCGGATGACCTAGGAAGTCAGCGAGGAAGGAGGGTGGGAAGAAGAAAAAAAGAAAGAAAGAAAGAAAGAAAGAAAGAAAAACACACCCGCAAAGGCTCATCCAACTCGGCCGTTATAGCCAGATCCGCTGGGTCCACAACGCCACTGCCGGCCGCTCCTTCAGCCACTGTCGTCCATTGCGTCCTCAGCACGTATGGACGGAAGGCCTTGCGGTGGGAGTCTGCCAGCGCGGCGACAAGAAAGTCCTGTGCTGCTTTGCGCCGCTGGCTGAATGCCGCAATCGTCTCGTCAAACAGCGCGCCGCTGCCGTCGCCTTCGCCCGTCTTCGTCGTCGATTCCGCCGCCCGCAAGAACGAGCGCTCCCGGCCTGGCTGCTGGTCGCCGCCTGTCACCGCCGCTGCTCGCGTCTGCAGCTCCTCCCACAGGACAATAAAGAACTGCTTAGTCAGCACACATTTTTACACTTAGGGGAAGGGAATTCTTCTATCCTCTCACCTCGTCGTCTCCCACATCCTGCAGCGTATTGATGACATAGTCTGCACTGCCATACACGCGGCACAGCGTCTCCAGGGCACCGGTGCCCTCTAGGGTGGCCAGCTGGTCGCGCGTGACGCCGTGAAGAGTACGGCCGACAGCCGAGGTCATGGCGGCATAGGCCTCGAGCGAGCCGCGCAGGCGGTCGTCATAGGCGTCAAGGATAGTGGCCTGGATGTCGACAAGGAAGCGCAGGCGGTGGGCGAACCGCCGCACGCGCCGGTACTGGCCTGTGACCACCTGCAGCAGGTCCATGACGCGCTCGGCCGCCAGCGTCGGCTTGCTATGGGCCACCGTCACTGCCGCTGCTGCCGTCGCCATCGCAGTGGTTCTCCCACCGCCGCCGCTGCTGCTGCTATAGTCGTAGTCGATGGCATGCCCGTCCGCCGCCTCCACAATGCTGCGGTACCGTGCCAGCGCGTTCTTCTTCTCGGCCTGCAGCCACTGGCCAAAGTGGTCGTGGAGTACGTCCGCTGCCAGCCCAGGCCAGCCTGTGTTTGTTGTGACTGCTTTTTTTGCAGTCTCTGTATTCTCTGTACTCGATTTAGTCGTCGTCGTCGTCGTCGTCGTCGTCCTAATGTAACCCCCGTCATAGCCGAAGCGCGTTCGCAGCTCATAGTCAAAAGCGTGCAGCTGCACGATGAAGCCGCACAGAAACGGTAGCGACCCAACCTGCGTATCTGAAAATTGCTGCTTCTGCTGCTGCTGCTGCTGCTGCTGCTGTTTTTTCTGCTCCTCCAGCTGCTCCACTGCAAACGCCACCGTGAGCGCGACTTTTTCCCGCATCACAGGCAACAGGGCCGCCACGAGGGCGCAGGCCGGGTCCGCATACAGCGAGGTGAGGGCAGCGTCGGCGGCCGTGCCCGAGAAGCGCGCTGCCAGGATGTCGGCGAAGCTGTCGCGCAAAAAGTCGGCCCAAGCGGCTACGCGGTCGAGCAGCCAGGGGAAACACACGTCGGCCGTCTGGCGCGGGTCGGCCGTGCGCCGGCTGCTGAGGAAGTGGTAGCGAAACTCCTTAACAAAGATCTGCGCCATGACGTCGACTGGCAGTAGTGGCAGTGGCAGAGAAGGTGAGGAGGACGGAGAGGACGAAGAGGAGGAGGGCGAAGAACTCGATACAGCAGCGGCTTCGGCCCGCGCCAGGATCTCGGGCGCCTGCAGGTCGACCAGCTTGGCAAAGACGGCGCGCCAGGTCTCGTCTGCGCGCACGGCGGCGTCAACCTGCGGCCAGCGGCGCTGGGCCAGCACGGCCTCGAGCTCGGCACGCATCGTCCGGTTCATGTCGGCCCAGAGGCTGTCGGCGACAGCAGTCACGTGAGATGTCACGTGCAGTCGTGAAAAGTAGTCGTCGTTGCCGTTGCCGTTGCCGTCTGCAGCCTCCGTCGCCGCCTGTGCCACTAGCTGCTGCCCCAGCTGCCGCAGGCGGCCGTACGGCTCGAGCGCTTCGTGCGGGTCTGCCGGTAGGGCCTCACGCGCGGCCGCAGCCCAGGCGGCGACGTCGGCCAGCAGCTGCAGGTAGCGCAGCGCCGTAGAGACGCGGCGCAGCTGTCCCATGGGCTGCTGCAGGCGCTGGACGACGGCCTCGGGCGCATCCGACGACCGCACGGCCGCCAGACGCGAGCCTACGGCCTGCTCCAGCGCCGCAAATTCGGCCAGCTGGGCGCCCAAAGCGGCGTCCTGGTCAGCTGCGGCATTCTGGGCCGCCGCCAATGCCGCCGCTGCACCTTCCAGCTGCGCCTGCAGCACCACCTGCTGGGCCTCGGCGCCCGCCAGCAGCTCGCCAACTGTGTCAAGGTCCGCTGCCGACTGCAGCTTGTCGTCTAGAAAGTCCTCCAGCCGCGCGTCCGGCTCGCCAAACGGAAACACCACCGCCTCATCCTCTCCCCTGCTCGGTCTGCTCTCTCCTGCTATTGCTGCTGGTGCTACTGCTGCTGCTGCTGTCATCGTATTGGTTGTGCCAATCGTCCCGGGACCTCTCTGTTCCACAGACATGGCTGTGGCATCTCGTAACCGTTGTCGGCGCGTCAGATGGAGGATTTCACAGGTTGCCCACACAAAGGAAACGTCGACGTCGAGATGCTGCTGAAGCTCCACCTGGCAGTTGCGCAGTTAGCTGCTGCCCCCACTTTGGCGGCCTAGCCAACTAGGTCAAAAGGCAGTGGACCCAATTTATCGTTGTATCCGTAGGTGTCTTACGTACGGGTACCGCCATATCGGGTTTCTTCTATGCAACTACACACTACGTCGCCAACGACGAAAACCAGTGCCCTTTCTCACTCCCTTTCTCTTCGGTCAGGTCAAGTCTGCAGCCTCCCCAAGGCAAACGCGACTATCTAGGATACAGACTGTTTGTGCTCCAAGAAAGAATGATGCCCATCTGGATGCCAAGTGTCTGTATAAGTACATGCTTTGCAAAAGAAATACTCCGTTTCCACCGCAGACAACCAGTCGTAAAAATGCTGCTTCTCCACACAAACACACACACACACATACACACATACTCTCTGTCGCTCTCGCTCTCTCTGTCATTTATTTCCCTTTCCCTCAACTTCTTCCTCTTCCACCCAACGCAGCTCACTTCTTAAATGTCGCCGACTTGCCGTTCTTCTCAAAGTGCATCCGTCTTGCACCCTTCGGCCCATCTGCTCCCGTCTTCGACCGGTACGGGTCGAACACCTTCTTTCTGCCACCTCCTGTCGCCTTCTGATCAGTCTTCTTAGGATTCATCACCGATCCGGCCGTGTCGTAATTGAACGGCACAAATTCCTCGCTGCCGACCGGCGCCCCTCCGTCGCTATCCGAAGTCTGCGTCTGTCCGCCGCTTCCCTCGCCCTCCTCGCCGGCAGTAGGCTTCTTTGCCTTTTTTCCTGCCTTGGTTGAATTGCCTCCCTTGGCTGTGCCGTTCTCCGAGGTCGAGACGCCACCCTTTTCGGCTCCTCCCTTCTTGTTCTTCTTCGTCTTTCCCCCCTTGAGCGTGAACTCTTCGTCCGACGAAGACTCGGACTCAGACTCAGACGATGAAGACGACGAAGACGATGAAGATGACGTGTCGTCTGCTGCTGCATCTGCTGCTGCATCTGCCGCCGTAGTCGCAGCCGCCAACGGTGCCGGAATGGCTGCCGTGGTAGTCTTGCCCGGCACCACCGGCGTCCCAGCTGACTGCGGAAATTCAATGTAGTCCTCCTCCGCTCTCTTTTCTGCACTTGTCGCCGTCGCTGCCGCTGACGCTATCTTTGCGGACGCCTCGTCTGCCGGGCTAAGTAGGCCTGCTGCTACCGCTGCCTGCACAAACGAGAACCACGGCGTGTCCATGTGCACTCCTGCCGCGCCCGACTCGTCCTCGTCCTCATCCGTGGCCTTCTTCTTGCCGCCGATAGGCGTCGAGCCCCAGAGCTGCGACACCCCGCTACGGACCTCGCTGATATCCGGCAGCTTGGCCAGCTCCTTGGCTCGCTCGGCCTCTCGCGCCTCTCGGCTGGCTCCCGCTGCCCCAGACGAGCCGCCAGAGCCTTTGCCAAAGGCCGTCTTCGCCACCACGCCTACCGCGTCCGACCGCAGAAACTCGGCCGAGCTGGGGCCACCGGCGCCGCGCACCTTTGCCTGCTGGATAAGGAGGAAGATCTCCTCCATCGACGACTTGGTCACGCGCGCCGCGTTGTTGAGCAGGCTCCACATCGCCTTGCGGTCCGAAGGCATGATTCGCGCTATGTCGCCCACCGACCGGATCGGCATAATGAAGCCCGGGCTCTCGTCCAGCTGCCGCGCCAGCTCGTCCCGCCACCGGAAGAGTGCTTTAAACACGGCAAACTGCTCGCCGCTGAGCGCCGAATACGTCCGCATGAGACTGTTGAGCCACCCGCGACTGCCCAGCCCCGTCTCCGGATCGCACAGGGCAGCCTCATACCGCAGCAGCGACGTCTCCTTGGACTTCTGCAGCACGTACTCCGTCAGGCTACCTTCTGCCGGCAGCTTTTCCGACTTTTCTGCAAGCTCGTTGCGCACCATGTCGTAGACGTACAGCAGGAAGTGCGTGTCCGACCGCGCATAGTAGAGCATCTCCTCTGGCAGGGGCCTGCGAGTGGTAGCATACGTGTCAGCAATCTCTTCTGCAATCTCTTCTGTATTCCCAGTCTCGCTCGCCCTAGACTCACCGGATCCGCCAGTCGGCCATCTGGTACTTCTTGTCCGCGTCAAAGTCGACAAACCGCTTGAGGAGATAGGCCAGGCTTCGCGCCGGGTACTCCAGGCAGTCGCATGCAAAATACGTGTCGAAGAGCCCCACAATGTACAGGCCCAGGTCCCGCTGGAGCCAGACAATGTCGCTTGTTGCACCGTGAAACACCTGAGAAACGAGAGAGAGACAAGTTGTCAGCCATCTCCATATCACAAACATACAAGGCAGACAAACAACCGCCCTGCTTACCTTGATTTTTGTCGGGTCCGCAAACACCTCGTTGAGAATCTCGAGCCGACAGCGCCATGGCTTCAGTGTGTCCACCACCCAGTCTTTCTCGCGAGTGCTGATCTGCATGAGCGACAGGAGCCCTGCATACGTGCGGAAGTCGTGGTGCTCCAAGTCTACCGCAATCACATCGGCCTCCCGCAGCTCCTCCAGCATCGCCTGCACACCCTCAAACGTGTCGACCCATACAGCCGACGTCCCTTCTGTCGGCTGGTACTTGATCGGCTTGCTCTTGTGGTAAACCGCCTCGGGATAGTGCATCTGCGTTATTTCCGTCTCGTAGGGATGCTTGTATCTGCAAGGTTAAAAGATTAGTTCTTGTCCCCGTTGCCCATATGCCCAGCTGTTTTCTTCCACCTCGTCTGCCCCTTCCATCTGGGGCTCGTCTGGGAAAGCTGCCCCGCAGCCCTTGAAAGGTTCTTACTGCACGGTCTCGTTCTCATCTACAAACGTCGTGAGGCTCTCGGCCAGCGGCACTACGGCATGTGGCTTGGTCGAGAGCAGCGGCTTCCATGGTCCCTTCTCGTAGTTGTCTGGCTTGTGCTCGAAGAGCTCCTGCGGCTTGGCGATGTTGGCCCGGCGGATGGACCAGTCAAGTCTTTCTGTCGTTGGCTTCGGTTTCTTGGACTCGGGGCCCTTTATAAGAGAGAAACCAAAAGAAAGACACGGTTAGCTTATCTTCCACGAACAGAACAAAAGATAACGAAGTCAGAGAGCTGCTCTCGCATCTCGTCCAGCTCACCACTTCAGTTGTAGGAGCATCTTTGCGCTTGAGCATGCCTGTGTACTCGTCGAGGCTAGTGTCGGCCTTTTCCAGCAGAGCGTCGATCACGTCGACGACACCCTGCCAATTGAGATCCACGTCGTCTGCATCTTCCAACTCCGGCGGTGCCTTCCTGCCAGTAGCGACAGCCGACGATTTGAGAAGCCTGTTGGTGAGGCTCAGCAGCCGCGCCGCACTGTCGTCGAGCTGCGATGCGACGTCAGGGTTGACTGTGCGCTGGAACGTCAAGTCTTCGCTCGTGATGCTGTTGGCGCTGCGGTTGACGGCGACAAGGGCTGCCTGAATCTTCTGCTGCTCCGACCGAAAGTCCTCAGAAGCCTCCATCGCTGCTGCTCGTCTGGGCCCTTCTGCTTCTCTTTTGTCTTGTTCTGATTTTTTGCAGTCTGCCAGCGCTGCGTCTGCACGGTTGAAGGCCAATGTGGATGCCCTGCTATTTTTTTCCTTGGTAAAAAATGACGGCAGATCTTTCCCACCGCCTTCCACTACGCAGCAAGAATGCCCCACCTGCACCTGTCTAGACCCGCTCTGATTTGCAAGGGCTGTAAGACAACAACTGTTTCCCTGATCGGAAGGACTGCTCGACGTCGTCCAACGGTATCACGTGTATAACAAGCTTCTATGCTGTGCAGTTCAGTTCATTTGGGATATAATATTATTAAACTACAAATTAAAGCCAAAAAAAGACCACAAAGAGGAAGGCGCATAGAAAATCGAGACAATGGTAAGAAAGCTCCCCGACCAGAAAAATTTCCAGGTTCAATAGTATTAAGAGCCTTTATCTAGAAGAAGGCGCTGCTTTTGTTTATGCGCCCAGGATACGAACAGACGCCGTCACCGTTTCCGTCACCGTTGCTGTCACCGTTACAAAGTCTGTCACGGTGTCGTGCACGCTGACGGTGACGGTCGCAGTCGTGCCTGCTACGAAGTTTGCGCCAATGCTAGTCGTTGTGATCGCTGCTGCTGCTGCTTCGGCTGTTGGCGTTGTTGTCACGCTCTCTGCACCCTCTGTCACGGGGATGACCGTCAGCGGGATGGAGATTGGAGAGAAGGACGACGACGACAGTTCTGTGGCCGACGTGGCCTCTGCCACGGTCGTCGCGAACTGCGTCTTTGTGACCGTCGAAGGCTTCTGAGTGACCTCTTCTGTCGTCACGGACGGCGTGGCCACAGTGACAGTCCTGGTTGCCACTCGCGTAACGGACTGCGTAACGGACTGCGTCGCTGCGGTCTGCGTGACAACAGTAACGGTCGTGGTAGCCTCCTGAGAAACGGAATCTGTAACCGCCTGCGACGAAGCAGTCACGATGACGGTCTTGGTAGTCACACTAGATCGCTGCACTGAAGTGGACGAGGACGTGAGGGTGTCGGACGTGGTAGCCGTGGCAGACGGCTTGCTCGCGCTCGAGGTTGTGCCGGAGGATAGGGGCGTGGTTGTCGTGGAGGTTGTGCCCGCCTTGCTAGAGGTGGTGGTCGTGCCGGACGAGCTGAGTCCCAGGATACTCGCAGCTGTGCCCGTGTCCACACAGCCGACGAGCACGCCGCTCGTCACGTTCTCCGGAATGGCGTAGCAGCTGGTCCCAGAGCCACACGTTGAGAGGAGCTCGAACTTGCCTTCGCTAGCGTTGCACTCCATCAGGTTGCCGTCGATACACGCGGCCTGGCTGCCGGAGCAGGTCGTGTTCGTGGTCGTGATCTCAAACACCGCGTTCAGGCGCTTTGCCGTGGCCAGATTGTTCGCGTACACCGCCGACGACACCAGCGTGGCCGTACCTGTCGGCGCTGTCGACTGGATAATTGTTGGCAACAGCGTGTTAGTCAGCGACGGCGTATGGCTGGAGGTCGCGGATGAAGATGATGCTGGCGTGGTCGAGCTGCTGGATGAGGAGGTGGTGCCTGTTGCTGCGGAAGACGGTGATGACGATGTTGACGTTGTCAATGCCGTTGCCGATGCCGTTGTCGACGATGTTGTCAATGATGTAGACGAGGCCGTTGAGGACGTGGACTGCGGCGTTCTAATTGTGGTGACGCCGGAGGTGGTTGTCAAGAACGGAACCGGGGTCACGCCATTAGTCCCGGTCGTAGTCGTGCCGTCGGCGGCGGTGCGGCTGGCAGATGTTGTATTCTTTGTAGTTGAGCCACTAGACGAGGTCGACGAAACTGAAAATTTAGACAAGGATTGCAATGCAGCCGTGACGGACGACGTAGCCGACAGTTTCGCAGCTGTGGCCGCTGATGCGTTGCTGCTGCTGCTTGTCAAAGGAACCACCAGGCCGTCTGATGTGACATACGCAATAGTTCCTGAAGTCAGCGACGACGATGATGATGAAGATGAAGACGACGATAGAGCAGTCACTGCCGAGGCTGTCACATTGGAAGAGGTAGGTGTGTGCAGGCTAGACGTCGTTGTCGATGTGGATGTGGAGGAGAGTGGGCCCAGGTCGAGGCTGCTCGCCAAGCTCACCGATAGTGTTGATTGCGAAGGAGAGACAGAAGCAGCGGAAACCGTTGTGGTGTTAGAGTAGCCATCGGCGTCTCGCCGGTTGTGTGTCCGCAGCGGACCGGCCGCAGCAGAGGCCGCCCAGAGGAGAAGCACCGCAGAGCATGAAATATGCATGGTTGATGCTGTTTGATACAAGGTAGTTTGGTAAATCGGTTGTAGATTTGTAGATTTGTTATTGTTAGTTTAGGTGTATTGTTTGCCGAATAAGTTATTTCGTAATAGTGCGAGAAGTGAATGCAAGAAGGGGGGAGGCAGCGAATATGAAGAAAGACAGAAGCCAGCTGTCCGAGGTGAACAGATCGAGATTAAGAAAGAACAGGTCCTGCGAGTTCAGATGATGTTCGTCGGGATAGGCCCACAGGGCTCTCCACGACAGTAGATATAAAAGAGATGACTGGGACAAAGCCTGACCGAGTGGACAGGTCCAGAAAGAGAGAACTGTGGTGAAAGAGAGTGAAGTCAATGGTGACGGCCGCAAGGAAATGCAGCGATGAGAGAAAGAAAGTAAGAAAGAGAGAGAGAGCAATGTCTAGATTATGCTCCAGAAAAGAACGATGCAGGTCGGATGGCCCAGGGAACAAACGAGACGAAAGAGAGGGCGCTAGGATGAAACGGCCGTTGGGCTCGAGTGACAGCCAGGCAACTGGCAAGGGGCAGACAGAGAGCAAGGAAGGCCAGCCACGAAACGAGTGGTGACAGATACAACTGTGGCGGACTGTGACGAGGGGGGAAATATATTATTGTAGAGGAAAACGGAAACGAGAGATGCACTTCAAGAGAGGTCGTGGAGCCGTCACAGCCGGGACAAAGAAGGCGCATATGGTCGATCTTATGTACGCTTTTTTTCTTTTTCTTCCCTTTTCTTCCTTCCAGGCCTTTGTCAAGCCTAGGAGAATAGACGCGCTTTGGCACTCAATAGTCGGTCCACTTCATCATAGCTACAGGCCTGGACCAGGACAGACCGCAAAGGAGATCCAGACCGACTCCTTTCTCTCTCTCTCCTTCATTTTCCCGGCTCTTTTGGACTAGGGCGCATCTCATGGCCTGAAAGCAAAGACAGCGTTTGTCGGCCAGTCATCACTTGCTCCGTGGCCCGTGGCCTATCCTTTGTTGCGGGCCACGCTTTCAGTGCCTTATTTCGCCGCTTTTCTGCACCCGCTCCCATCTCTTTGTGGAGCCTTGTCCTCTCTGCCGCGGCAGCATCTCTGTGCTCTGTCATCCCGGCAACGCAGCCAATCAAAGAAGCTAGCCCAGGCGGAAACAAATATCTCTGATTCCCGGTGCTCCAAGACTAATGGTCCTATTCAGATCCTATTCGATCTGGCAAGGTCGTCTTCTCCTTTCTTCTGTGGAAAGACACACTATTCAAATGTCCTCTCCAGAGAAAGGCGACCAAACGTCCCATGAATGTGGCAGCTTCCAAAAATATAAAACAGAAATCGGACGTTCTCATCCAATGACTTTTAGTGGAACTTGTACTGCCCCACTAAATAGCCTCCTTGTTTCTGTCGGACGATTGATCACATGCACGCTGAGCTGTGATTGGCCGGATTGACCCTTGACAATCTCTTTTACTTCTGACGCCTCTCCAGGGCTCTTGACCCAACCGCTGGTCGCGCCCTCTGGCGCATGCAGGCGGCAAGAAGGCGGAATGTAATTCGCAAAGCAATCCGTTTGTGATAAAGTAGGCGATGCACTTGCAATATTCTGGAAACATGCACAATAGTCCCTGGTTGTCCCATAAATACGAGGTTGCAGGGCCAGTCTCCAACATGCAAAAATATAGGACCTGTCTTTTTTTTTCCCTCACGCAGGGCACTTGCTCACTGATTTCGTTTTGTATACTCTGGGGTCTTTCCGTGGCCGCCTAGAAGACACTTATCTTGTCATGCTTCGTTTCCGCTCAAACATTCTCCGTGCATGTAAATTCGTGCAACAAAACGTGGCAAAAAAAAGGCATAGCATATGGTATATTAGTACTCCAAAAAAACTCAGTCGTCGCCCACCATCGTAGCATCACTCTCGCTATCATAGCGGGCTCGTTTCTGTGTGAGATCAATCACGAGAATCGAATGCTGCCTTTTCTGTGGCTGCATGCCACTGGCGTGTTCTCTCGCTCGTTCTTTCTGTACGGGCAGCCCTTCTTCGTGCCACCTAGTCGCATCGCTGACCGCAATGACCTCTGTGGAGTCCGATATGATGGTCCTCTGCACGTTCGTCTTGAAAATGCGGTTCTTCTTGAACGGCAAGTCGGGAGACGTCGTCGGGGAGCTCAACAGAATCGGTGGGTCTGCGATCGTCGTGAGCGTCGTCGTTGTCGTCGTCGTCGTTGTCACTGTGGTCATAGTGGTCTGCGGCTGCTGTTGGGACAATGAGGCGTATCCCGAGGACGACTGTGGCCGGTAGTCTGTCACTGGGCCCCGCTGGTCCTCGTAGAGGCCTCCCAGCCAGGACTCACGCACTGCTAGCCCCAGCGCCAGAGCAAGCGGCCGGGCCACGGCATTGCCGACCATTTTCCACTGCGCCCTTGGCTGTCCGATGAGCACCTCGTCGTCCGGTATTCCTTGAGCGCGTCGCACCTCGAGGATGGTCAGCGGCCGCTTTTCATCCCAATGCAACACCGGTCCTGACCACCCATCCTCCACATTGCATGAAGTGGTCACCGTGGCCAGCAACCCTGTGGGATCCACCCGCTTGAATGAATTTGTGTTTGCACGCTTTTTCAGTGTGATTTCACTAAACAATGCCTTGAGTGTCTCCGATTTTCGGCCTTCTTCTCTCTGGGCCGTTGTTTTGATAACATTCATGCCGTACGGGAATCTTGAAATGTACGATAGCTGGCAGCGCATTTTGTCTGTTGTTCCGGTGCATATCCGATGATCTGGGTATGGAATGCAGACGTCCACGATGCCGTCAGCGATCACGCCGGGGCCTTCTCGCAGGTCGGCTGTTGCCTTTCCCATCGAGACAAACGGAAATGCGGTTGGCCCCTCCCAGGTTTCGGATATCCAGTCCCCATTGCTCACCCTGCCCACGGTTGCCTGGCTTATCCCTGGCGGTGAGCCATGGGAAGGAAGAGGTGATTCGGGCAAGGTGACCTCGGGCGCTGCAAAAAGAAGGAACACTCGCCGGCGGCGTTGCGGCGCCCCGTAGGACCAGGCATTGCCGAGCATGATATTGACCTGGTACCCTAGTCCTACTAAGGAGCATAGAAGCTGGCCGAATATGTTTTCTCGATGCTGTTTTCCCTGCTTGTTATCCCTGGCCACAATTTCCGGCACGTTTTCTAGAATGCCGTATTTTGGCCGGTAGAAATCGATCATTGAAGCGAAGGAGGCGATCATTGATCGGTTCTTAAACTGCTTGGGCGCGTTTTTGTCGGTGGTCAGCGCCGAGAATCCTTGGCACGGGCTACCTCCGGAGATGAGATCAACTTCACCGGGGTGCGGAATTTCTCGTGAGTACTGGCCGCGCAGTGCCCGTGCAAGGAGCTCGTCTGCCGATCCCAGGAATGGAGCTACCGCATCGGCGGTGGATGTATTGGCCATGCACGTGTGAATAGGTTTATCCCAGATGTCGTTGACCCAGCGGGTCTCAATGATGCGGGACTCTTCAAGTCCGCGGGCTAAATTGCCGCAGCCGCAAAAGAGGTCCAGCGACCGGAGCTTTCGTTGGCAGGTCGACATCGGATCGAAGCCCTGGCGCATAGAAAGCTTCTCTCCGTCTTGCAGGGGTACATAGGAGTATTTCGGCTTGCCAAAAATGGGTTTGGTAGCCTCGTCCAGCAGCTGTTTATGGGTGATGAAAAACAGGTTGCCTGCACCTGCTCGATTGTATGGCGATGGGATCCTAGTACCGGCTTCAAAGACGCGTATCACACAGCGGCCTATGATTTTTTGAACAGCTAGCGATACGAATTGCTGGGTGTGGACGAGCTCATTATCTTCTGCCTTGCGAGCGGCAAAGTCAACCTCGCGCCTCCGCAGCAAACGCCGCAGTTTGACCATCCGCTTAGGTCTTTTTCCCAGCTCGTCTTTGGTGAAGAAGGCGACGATTTCAAAGGGCTGTGTAAGAGTGTCATTCTTGGATTCCACAGCCAGAACTGTGTCGCCAACGGAAAACCGACGTTTTGAGTCTATGTCAGCGCTGGCCTCAAAATCACCGTTGCTCGTGGTCCACCCATTCTCAGGTTTGGTGCCTAACTCGCGAAAGAATAAGGATCTTTGGCCGAGGTTGGCGCGGCTTTTATCGCAGAGCGTATGCTCACCACGCAGCTGCACCCACCGTTTGTCGCTGTGAATGTATGTCTGCCGGACAAAAAAGTTGGCTGCCGTGTCTGGGCTGCCGAACCACTCCACTGAATGGATACCGGCAACATCGCTCTCCTCAATACTGTTGTCTTCTTCGTCACATGTGCAGTGGACAGACAGGAAGAGCTCGTTTGACCACGGGTAACGCATCTGGCGGCACGGAGTATGCTCCGGCCCGTAGAGCCAGGCAACGTCGAAGAGCTGCTGCCCCTGGTCTCCCCTAGTCACTCTATGTACAAGGGCATACCAGAAAGGACTTTTCTCTCCCTCGGCGGTCCATCCTGATCCTGGTCCCTCTGGATCCCGAGTGATTGAAATGACATCGCCAGGCTCTACTCTCTTTCTGGCTTCTTCCTGGTTTGTCGAGACAGGGCCTGTCAGGAACGGCGCATGTCGTTGGGGAAAGATTGGCGCGGAACTCCAGGAGCATGCAGCGCCCTTCCAATGTGTCTCCTTGAGATAGTCGCCAATGGCTAGGTGTGAGAAGAGGTTGAAAATGTAGGGCGTGACAACTGTCGGCTGGATTGGTCCTATTCCCACAGACGGCGTCCAATTTTTGTAAAGCTGGCATGTCACTTCGCGAAACCATCCTAGGGAGCGACCGCGTTCCTCTCCTATGATGGAACTCAGTTCCTTCCACAGGTATCCGCTGTGGGTAGTAACCGCCGTGCGGAAGTCATCGCGCCCATACTGGTTATGCCAGTGCCTTACTGCTGCCGACTGCGAGTGCTCTCGACGCACCCATCGAATGAAGCTCGTCCTAAAATGCGATATACACACATCCCGGCCGTCAGCCACCATGGATACGCAGAAATCGACAAAGTGCTTTCCCAGGTCCACGATCCAGATGTATGGGGTGAAAAAGCGCTTGTACACAATCGAGGGACACCGGAGACGATAGTAGAGATTGCGGTCTTCGTTCGCCATGGAGCGGATCCAAATGCTCTGGCCCACAGTGTCATACTCGATTCCGTACTTGTCCACTGGTGCCTCTGTGAACGGCACGTGCTGGACATAAAAGCGGCAGCTGCCCACACTCAAGATGCCGTCGAAAAACATGCGGGAGTTTTTGTGCTCATCGGAGCCGAGAAAGTTTAGTGAGGCAAGCCGTGGAGACTTCCTGTCTGAAAAGGAGTCGGTGTAGATCTCAAAGTCGTCGAGATCAAACTCCAAGTAGTTCTCGGTGCTTCTTTCTCGCGCAATGCCAATCAGCTTTCGGATTGCGGCAGCCTCATTCACAATGGGAAGGGGCGGTTCAAAGTTGACAGCCACAGACCGAGGACTTATCATTGTAGATCTCGGAAGCTGAACACTCGTAAGCTGAACACTTGTCCTTTGTTGCAGCTCATCGCGGCCTGTGGACGATTCCTCGTCGCTCTCCTCCATTTCCGGGCTGTTCTTGTCCTAGAAGGCCGCATACAGCGCCTAACAAACAGAGAAGAGACGTTGGGTGCAGAAAACACAAAGGGTTTGAGGAAGAGAGGCTATAAATATTGCTGAAGCAGCGCAAGTGGATATCTACTGCACACTTTTGCCTTCCTCATAGTAACAGAGCTCTTGTTGTACGAGCCGATGTTCGCATAGCAACGAATACTCGGCTTCTAGAGCGCAAAGACAACAAATGCACGACACTGAGGGGCGGCTGGGGCGTTTGGCATGGAAAACTGAGAAGACCAGTAGCTAGACAAGAACGAAATGAATAAATGGCCTCTTCTTCGTTATCGCTTCGGTGAATTGTAGGCGCGAATGGAATTTGAGGAGGCTGGTATTAGTTGTCAGTGCGCTGATTGGCCAATTCAGCTATTTAGCTATATGCTTTCATCTGCTCCCATCTTTTACATCTTTAATACACCACTTGATAAATCAATTGTGTCTCTAACAAGTCTTGTATTTTTTTTTTCCAATTTAAAAGTGCTGGAAGCATGTCTATTCTTTTGTTCCATATTCGTAAATTTATCGTGACCTTTTCGCAACCCGCAGGTATAATACAGCACATTCATCTTCTTCATACCAAAGGCTCTGCTGATACACAGTCGAGATTCCGTTTTCCTGTTATACACCTGGCCGCACCTGTGACCAGAACGCGGCATTGTGGTCTTGCCGGTGCCAACGCACATACTCGTCTGCATCCTCTTCAGTCGGCCAGCGCCAGGTGCAGTTTCTCGCCTCCTGTAGCTCGCGCATCTGCAGCTCCAACTGCGCCAGCACATCGGCCGGCACCTGCGACTCGGTGAAGGCGCGGAACATGACAAAGACCCGGCCTATAGTCGAGTGCTGACTGTGGTCAATGTCTTTGGCATCCTCGAGGACAGCCTCGTCGCCCCACATCCGCAGGATCCACTGCACCACCCGAACCATCCTCTCCGTGTCCCCCAGATAACCCAGAATCTGCAGATAGCTTTGCAGGCCATTGGCTGTGACATTATGGGAAATTGCCGGATGGTGGTGAGCTGGTGTAGGAGTTGGGGCCAACTGGCCGCCGCAATCGACGGCTGGCAGGTTCACCATCTCTTCGAATGCAGACACGATCGTGGCATGCGCCATTTGCAGTATCGGTTGCAGGTCAGCGCCTTTTGCGGCCTGCCTCGACACGCCGCTCTCGCCGTGTTCGGCAGAGGGCGGTGCTGTTTCCGCAGCCGTCGCCACAGCTAGGTCTGCCCACCGCAGGCACTTTTGTGTGGTCTTGCAGAGACTGTCAAAAATGACAACATCCACGCCGCCGGCCATTTTTGCCAGCCCGAAAACCCTCAAGGCAAGAGCCAACGCTTCCCTGTCGTGAAATCGCCTGTCTTGTGTGTTCTCTGCGCTGACAAGCAATTTCGGCTGCGCCAGTGTGCGCATGATTGTATGCCAAGGAGCCTTGTACTTTTGACCCTCTTCCAGCGTCGGAGGGAGGCGCTGCGCACATATGCTGACTGCATGGTGGATCAGTCCAGTGCGCCGCATCTTGCCCAGCCTCGCAGGCTCAGCCGTCAGCCGTGGCTGAAACCGGCACATCAGATGAATATACGACACCAAGTTATCGAGTGGTACTTTCCGTAGGAGATCGAGTGAAGGCCTCGGGGCCGCGTGAGGAGGGAGGTGTCTTGAGATCACAGACGGACTGGTTGTCGAGGCGTGGGGTAGGCTCAGTGCAGAGATGGCCGCTTTATCCAGTGGACTGTCATGTAGATAGCGCATCGCAGCTTGCATGGACGGTGCATGCTTTACTAGGACGGAAAGGCAGTCGCCGACGGGCCGTGAGCCGGTGCGAAGCATCTGGGAATACAAGGCCTCCACCGTTGGTGGTCTTAGCCTCTGCTTCTCAAATGTGGTGAGAGTAGCATCGTTGACCGGGAAGACTTCGCGAGAGTCTCCGGGTAACATATAAGGTGCACCGGGGAGCTGGTTGATGGGTGCTGCCACCAGCTTCTTGAACATCTCCGCATACACCTGCACACTCGGCTGCATGGCGTCCACCGGAGCTACCTGAAACTCGTGCCAGGCTTCGTTGACGTCCCGCGTAGCCTTAACCCGTGCTGCCCACGTCGAAAAGATATTCAAGTTTGCTTGGCGGCCCGTCCAGGTACGCGGGCTCAGCGACCGCGTCTGGACCGTCGGCACCTCGCCAGGGAGGACGCCTCCTAGGACGCTGAGTGCGCGGTCATGCTCCGTTTCTGCATAACCAGCTTCGCGCATGAGAACTCCCGCTTTGACGCTCCTACTAAAGTCGTCTTCCGGCCGTCTTTTTTCATCCGAGCCGTCCCAGTCTCGGCGGTATGGTGGCCATGTCCGAATCATACGCAAGGTAACTCTCCGTTCTGCCGGCGACTTTCCTAGAGCCAACATGACTCTGCGGATGGCCCTGAAGCCTGAACGGCTGATAAGCAACGGCCGTGGCATGGTTGTAGACATTGCAAGCATGATTTTCTGTGCCCGCCAATTATAACGCATCTGGAAAACAGGGTTGATCGGAGACTTGCGCTGGAACAGTACTAGGGCATAGTTAAAGATGAAGCATGAGTCGGCGTATGCCTGGCGTGTGCTCTTGGCCACGTGCTGAACTGTCTCGACAAACGAGCACGCCAGAGTTGCAATTACTGGGAGCGCCGACGGCCACACGCGTAGATAGTGGTAAACGAGAAGTCGAAGCAGGGTGGCAAAACTCTGTTGTGTCATGTTCAAACCCGGGTCCAATGTGCGTCGTACGGCCCCAAAAGGCAGGCCCGGATCCGGAGGAGACGCCTTAGAGCGAACATGGTGGCGGGAGACGTAATTGTAGATGGACGCGAGAGAGCTAGCCTTGCGGATTGTCTCGTCGTGCCGCAGGAGCTGAAATAGAAGGAATATGGGCTTCGGGCGGTCCACAGAAACGAAGCGTTCAATGCGTTCATCGGCGTCTTTTCCCGCCAAGATCCAGAGCCAGTGGCGAACATCGCCCTCAGAGATGCCCTTGAAGGCGAGGCTGTTTAGTCGAGTGCGCCACTGCACATTATCGCATAAGCTCTGGGAGAGGCTGGTCTTCAACTGTGCCTCGTCCAGGCGTATCATCATTTGCAGTGTTACAATAGGAAGTCGGAGGCTCCGGCTCCTCGCCGCGTGATCGAACCGTTGCCATGTCTTGAAAGTTAAGGGTGCCGTTCGGCTTTTGAGCCGCAATGCTAGAGTTGTGTTGGGCGACTTTTGGAGGTATTTGGGGAATCTCCGCTGTCGGCGCTGCTTGAACGTGGTGCCTGAACCTTGTTTTGGGTCGACTGTGTCTGGAAGAGATCGAGGTTGGAGAGAAGAGGAATATCGTAGGGTCTGCGGGCAGCTAAGGTGAAGGCGGGAGATGTGGCTCAGGCCGAGGCCCAATTCTGGGCCAAGCCGCACCGCATCCCTATACACGACAATCCTCGAGGCCAGCATGAGGAGATCACAGCGTGGGGGACCATCTCGACACATGCGAAACGAGTGCTGTAATTTTGAGAGTGCAGCGAGAAGTGTGAGTCTGTTCGATTGCAGTCTTGAAAATTGTAACCAGCAAAAGATGAGTTGTGAGTGGTCATTCGAGTATCACGTGGAGAGTAACGTGACACCGCGCTTTCATGGCCACATCCCTCCAAATCTGCAATAGGGAAATCGCGACATGCTATGCGTCTAGAGGAGGGCATCTCTCCCTGCATCAACAACGTATGGAGAGATCCATGCAGAGCTGATGGCAATGCATCGCACTTCGATCTGGTGCTGTTGGAATACAGGCTTTTAAGAAATATTCAATTTGCTGGCGAGAGTGGCTGGCCTGCTCATTTTGGAGATTGAGCAAGGCTACAATCATTTGATGAGAACTATAAAATCCTACGATATGCCAGCACTGAAGCGAAAGCGTCTCCAAGACGAGAACCAAAGCAAGCCGACCTCAGAAGAAAGTGGTCGACCGCGACGTGTGACACGCCAAGCGTCGATTCCTCTTCCCCCACTCCCCGTACCACTGAAATCAGCTTCTCAGGGACGCTCGCTTCGTGCCAATTCGAGTGCCGTAGCGAGTTCTCAAGATGGCACTTTAGTAAAGACTCGAGGTCGCGGGCGTCCACGCCGCGATGTTGGTAATGCTGCAACGCACGCTGCACAGGAAGGAGACCGAGTGAATAAGGTAGCTGCAGGAGGGAAGAGAGGCAGAAAACCGGCAGATATCGATACAAGGCACGAAAGAGAGCCCAGGAAAAGGCGACAGCCAGAGTCTGCTGCCGTTGCCTTGGAGCGGGGGACAAAGCGTTCTGCAAAGGCGCCAAGCACAGTTCCAGATTCCGAGGCCGAAGCGTCTTCGGCCGACTCTAGCTCCGAGGACGAGGAAGAGAGAAAGGAAGAGAAAGTGGAAGAGGATAAAAAAGTTAACGACGACGAAAGCAGCACCGAGACGGTCTCGAGGAAATCTCTGTATATGCGCCTCCCAAAGAGGTCGACAGCCAAGGCTGTTGCCACAGCGCCTATTGCATGGACGACGGCCAATTACCCAAATCCACTAATAGCAGACATGAACGCGCCACAGCTGCAGGTGCTGGCAGAGGCATCAGGGAAAGAAACTGCCTTAAACCACGATTCGCCGTTTCCATTTACCACACGGCCCAAGACGGTCACGGAGATCAGGCCGCCACCTGCGCCTCCACCAATTCGGCTCGCAGACGCCACCTCTGTTCTGACACCGACCTCTACTACAACGCAGGGCCATAAGCAGCTGCTCTTGTCACCCAAGCTGCTAAAATCGTCGAAACAAGGAGAGCCTTCAGGGCCTACACCCATGAGCGCAATCAATGCGCCTACAGCAATGCCGCGCAGCCGCGCACGGCAGAGCGCACCCGCTCCCGCCATCGGTTCGCCTCTGAAAGCAGCTGCCCCTCCGCCCAGCTCCGGCCAACCAGACCGTAACATCGACAAGGTTGTCCTGGGAAAAATTTGCTTCCGCGCGTGGTATCCATCCTACTACGGCAAGGAAGTGCTGGGCGAGACGTCGACAAACACACACCATGGCAAGGGCCATCCAAGCGGCTCCCACCATGGCCACGGAAGCGGAAAGGAAAACCACCACGGAGCGCATCGCAACAACCAGCCTATACTGGATCGTCTTTACGTCTGTCCATGGTGTTTCAAGTACTCCAAGGAGATAGTACCCTGGTGGGGGCATGTGCAGATTTGCGAACGGCAGTTCCAGATCCCAGGAGAGAAGGTCTACGTGCACCCAAAGGGTATCCGGACGGTGCGTGTGCCCGTGCAGCCGACTCCGAAGGCCAGGCGTAGAAGAGGGGGCGGCGAGCCGGAAGTCCAGTTTGTTGAGCAAATAGTCAAGGACGAGGGCGAATGGAGCATCTGGGAGGTGGATGGCGAGAAAGACGTGGTGAGCAAAATCTCCCTTCACCCTGCTGTTGTCGTCTGCTAGCAGACTCGCTGACCCGACCAGCTGTTCTGCCAGAACCTGTCGCTTTTTGCAAAGCTTTTCCTCGACAACAAGTCGGTCTTCTTCGACGTCACCGGCTTTAACTACTTCCTACTTGTCTACACACCGTCATTGCCTACAGCAGAGCCGCCCGGCGAGGCGTCTGACGCAGCTTCCGCAGAGAGCACAGGACAGGACGGCGCTGGCTCCCCTCCGCGATCACGCGTGATCGGGTTCTTCTCCAAGGAGAAGATGTCGTGGGACAACAACAACTTGGCTTGTATCCTGGTGTTTCCCCCATGGCAACGCAAGGGCCTGGGATCACTGTTGATGGGTATATCCTACGAGATTTCGCGTCGTGAGGAGGTTCTTGGGGGCCCAGAAAAGCCAATTTCAGACCTCGGCAAGAAGGGCTATAAGCGCTTTTGGGCAGGCGAGATCGCGCATTGGCTGCTGAGCTTACCTGTGCCTTCCGAGCAGAGCAGCGATGATTCGAGAGAGGGCAGCGAGGAGAAGGCAATCGTGATCGATATTGCTGACTGCAGCCGGGCGACGTACATTGCGCAGGACGATTGTCAGCTCGTTCTGAGGGAGATGGGAGTCGCGGAAGATGCCGGCATGGGGCTGCCCAGAAGCCACTATCAAAACATGCTATCGAGCGATGAGCATGCAGCCGGGGCCGGGAACAGGGCCGGGAGCCGCTCCTTATCACCAGCGCCAGAAACAACTGCTGGCGGCGGAAAGGCAGTGCTGGAGACGGGGTCTGCCATTACGACCGCTTTGTCAGCATCAGTTGTGGCCGTCCCATCGACATCGCCGGTTGCTATAAACGGTGGTGATGGTACGGCGGGAGCACCGGCATTGTCCGATAAACAGGACCTACCGAAAGAGGTGCAAAGAGTCCGCATCTCCAAGACAGCCGTACGTCGATGGGTAGCGAAGAACCGGGTCAGTCTGGAGAAGGCGTGCGATCCAGCAGGGTTCATCAAGACCTATACCAAAAGGGATGTGCAGCAAAGCATAGATGAATGAGTGTTGCAGGAACGGAAGACGGGACGGAGCGGGATGGAGCGGACAGCCTGGAGAGGTATACCTCGGGTACAGTGAGTCGTCTGTGTATGAGTAGTTGAGTGAGCAGTCTGTACTCCGTAAACTCGTAATTTGAGAGAGAGAGAGAGCGCGAGAGAGAAGGAGATTTTGAGCATTAATCAATGCATACACACCCTTCGAATATGCTCACAGGCCCCAGCCTCCGTCTCTGTGACGGAGCCGCTGGAGTAGAGCACTGATTCCTACTCTGTATTGCTGAGATGGTGTGCGTACACATTCCTTACGACTCCGTAATCTGGCTCACATACTCCGTACTTTTTGCGGACAGAGACATGATATCCACGCAGATGTATCCACATCAATACGTCGAGCACGCACTCGCAGCCGTAACGGAGCAAGGGGAGCGTCCCGCCAAACGACTCGCCGATTTATGGCCGGCCAGAGGGTGCCCAGAGACCGTTCAAGATGGGCTCGTCATTCCCGTACCGGGGGGCCATGTAACCTGGCCCGCTATGAGCGAGAGCCAAAGTGCCCACCTTGGCATTCGTACTGTGCCAACGTTTCGAATACAAGTACTCGTAGTGCACCTGTCGCCTCCGTATTCCAGCTGCACTCAAGCTGCACTCCATAGGCACTCCAGCGGTCTGTTCAGAGCGCCAACATTGAGCCGAGCAAAAGCTCCTCGTAGTAAAAGAGCAAGATGGCCGCCTTCCTGTACGCCGTGTCCCAAAGAGCTACCGCGTCCAGCGTATGTGTGTAATAATGTGGTCAAAGTAAGATAGCATTACACGTCCCACGCTGCACTTGATTGCAGAATCGAAATAGAGAAGAAAAGACGCCAAAAGTTGCCCAAAATACAAACAAGCCGCTTGTCCTCTGTAGATGCCATATTTCCAACTCACTAGTCCCTGCAGAATACGTAAAATACCAGCGCTCGCTGGAAAAATACTTGGGGATTCGCACACAATGTCCGAGACTTTCCGGGTAGACAGAGGTACAGATACTCGTAAGGATTGTGGCAGTGTGGGTACGTTGGAAAGAAACGGAGGTTCGACTCGCACAGCGCTCACCTATAAAATAATAAAATGCGCTGAAACGAAACGTGGTGCAGGGGCCCGGTGTAGATTACATAAATAGAATGCAGACTATTCCGATTAGGAAATAAACGGTCAGAAACGGCTAGCAAAGTGATCCGGGCATGATTGAATTTGCAAGCCGTGACCGTCCCATCTGGACCCAGCTAGGCACAGGCGGCACGCAGCAGCCTGTACGGTTAGGGTAGCATGTGCTATAAAACCCCAGCTCCGAAAAGGCTAACTAGACCACGGAGGCACAGGCCGTCCCGGCGGCTGCCGAGGTTGGGACCTCTCGCTTGAGATGTTCTTATTTTGGAGAGCACACTCGTGCTTGCGCTCTGCAGTAAATCGGTCTGCTGCTATTTTTTTCTCCTGTAGGAAGCCCCTCGTGAAAGGCCAAAAAGTTTGTTTAAGCCTAGGGTTGAGCGCCAAGTGAGAGTTGAGTGATCCGGACGGGCGTATTCTGAGTTTTACAGCTTCTTGCGGGGGGAAACGGCCCTGCCGCTTCCCGACTGCGTCTCTCCGAGAGCCCGAAGACGCCCGTACTGCAGAAGCCACCTCCGTTTCGTTGCTGCTACCAGTAGAAACAGAGGTCGGACAGACGGACAAGAGCAGTGGCGATTTGTTCCTTCCTGTCGATGGCGCAAAACTTGTAAACGGAGTGGTCCACGCCATTTTCGACATTATGTTTGGCGACTGTATTCACTACAAGAATATAGCTTATACTTTCCGCCTTGTGTAGGTATTTGGTACGTACACGCTTGTCGTGTCTCGCGCTGCTGTCGCCGCTAAGTGGGGGTGGGGGGCTCTGTGGCTGCATGGACCCACTATTTGCGATATTAGGACTGCGGTGGGCAGCAGCAGTAGCCAGTAAGGGTAGCCAAAACAGCGGGAGAAGGGTGTGGATATATCATCTGGACGTTCCGTCACACAAATGGAAAAATCTTATCTCGACGCAGCCCAGATTCAATGCCTCTCGGACCACGGCAGGTTCTTGTCTGACCCACGAGTCAAGCAGAGCTCATACACCCATAATAAACAGGTGCTCCTCGCGCTTGCGGTTGCGGTTGCTCATATCAGCCAGCATCAAGTGTTGTGATGGGGCTCAATTGAAAGCCCATATAAAAGCCGGAACCGCCTCGCCGTTTTTTGTGTCCCTTCTCCCATCAACAGAGCCTCCGTGGATTGGCGAAGCTGTTTGCAATGGCCCCGACAGAGTGGGCATCGCCTCATTAAATCCCTTAGCTCTCTGGTCGTTTTCATTCACTTGCCTTCCGACTTTGTCCGAAACGGAGGGCCCCAGTGCTCCCAAAGCACCTAAATCCTTGCAGCTTTGCCCTTCTCCATCAATTTTTGCACGCACTCGTATGCAGTCCTGAGTTTCTCGCAACTTTTTGGGGGGGCGAGCTTCATTTCCCACCAACGTCGTCGACTTTACGGCATCGTCGAGCCCTGTCGTTCTTAATCATTTCGACGTCCCTTCTGGAAATCCTTCAATCAACCAGGACCAAAAGCAATCTTCGGCTCCGATCACCCGTCTTTCATCGTCATCACCCCTCCGGAAAGGTTCTGATTTTTTGGCCTTGTGGAAGCCTTCTGCTACGAACTGTGGGAACTTTCCCCGGAAGAAATGGAAGCAGTGGTCTCCACGAGGCTGTCCGACGAAGCTCTCGCATTTCCCTTGCCCTGAGCGCTCGTTGTAGCTTTCACTCATTGACCTATCAGGTCAACCATTCACCCCTGTAGAAAAGGCAAAAACGCTCATTCCTTGCCTTGCGCCGTTCTGTAGTCGTGTCGTACCTCCGGATAGCGCATGCTCCATAAGGATACCTCGTCCTGTAGCTGTTCCTCGTAGCGTCTGTGGTGTCTTGAGTGAGGTTGCCCGAGTACCCACCATCAAGCACCAAAGCCAAGCTGGGACCCGGTAATGCCCACTTCTTTTTTTCCCGGCTTGCACTGAATTCACTCATTCCCCTTCGTCCATTCTCGGCTCCTCCTTTCTCCTTTCCCTGCCCCCCCTTCCCTCTTTTCTCGCTTTTCTCCCACTATTTTTTTTTCGTTCCCTCCCCTTTTCTTCCCTCTCTTCCCACCCTTATCCACACTCTAAACAAAAGAAAAATCTTTTGCCTTGCCTCGCTTTGCATTTTTTCTTCCTCTTTTCATCTCTTCCCTCCGTATCCTGCATCCTCTTTTTTTTCTTCCTGCTTCACCTCGCAGCTTCACATAAACCGTCGCAATGTCTTCCCGCGTCCTCGCCTCCAGACTCACCACCATGGCCACCAAGGCCGCTCGTCCTGCCATGCGGACACAGGTCGCTGCTAAGCGCACCATCACCGGTAAGCCATCGACAGCTTTCTTTCGAAACATTGCCCCGTCGCCTTTGAGCCCCAGGGCAGTCTGCTTGTTTTGCATCCATCCGGCATCGTTTCCTGCGATGAATTGGTTGCAATTGGTTGTTTTGTATGAGGTGTTTTCGAGCAGCTCCTGGAGCTAGAGCTTATCGCACAACTGGCCTCAAATATTTTCCATTCCGGATCATCCGGACATGCTCAATCGATCATCGGGGACCATCAATTGGTGAATAGAAGCATCGTTGCTGACTCTGCCATCACCAGCTGCTGCCCGCCCCAGCCCGTTCCAGGCCGTCAAGCGCCAGCAGACCCCCAGCCTGCTCGTCCAGGCCGCGACCAAGAATGCCTTCGCTGGCCGCCGCATGTACAGCTCTGAGATCGCCAATGCCGCCGTTGAGGTCTCAAAGAACATTGGTATGGGCTCTGCTGCCATTGGTCTGACCGGTGCCGGTATTGGTATCGGCCTGGTCTTCGCTGCCCTGATCCAGGGTGTTGCCCGCAACCCGGCTCTCCGCGGCCAGCTGTTCTCGTACGCCATTCTGGGTTTCGCCTTCGTCGAGGCCATTGGTCTGTTCGATCTGATGGTTGCCCTCATGGCCAAGTTCGTACGTGTTATATCTTCCTCACTCTTATCACATTTGCTGGGTACAGCAGTGTTTTTAACGGTGCTGAACTGTCAGCTAACCATTCACCACAGACGTAAACAACGAAAAGCAGCACACCTCACCCCTTCTGTTCCTGAGGGATCTGAGGTTGGCATCTTCTTGACCAGTCGCCGTTTTTTTGTCGACCCACCATGGCCGCATAAAGGAGTGTACGTTTGGTTAGGAAATGCCGCAATCCCGTCAAGTATTGCCGAAGTGTACGATCAACGACTACACGAAAGCAAGATAATCAGGAAATTCGAGGTTTGTAAATATGGAGGGAAAGACAAACCGAACCTTGTAAAAAAAGAAACAATAAAAAATTTCAACCAAAAAATCCGATCCGGGGATGCGCGAGGCAATTGTTGATCAAGGGGAAAAAGGAACGGATGATACTAGGGAATAGGAGGTACTGCATTCACCACAATCAGATGGAGATATACCGTTGTTCTCATTATTTTCCCTTGCCTTTGCTCGTCGTCAGTAATAGTAGCCGACGAGTAGGTGTTGTTCTTGTGAACCGGCTTCGGCGGCCATATTGTGTTTCTTATTGGGAACATGTCCCAATTTCAGGACGAAGCAGCTCGATGCGATCTGCACTTGATAATCAATGCGACTTGGCATTGAGACGGACCACTGGACATCGAGGGCTATGCTCTCATGAAGCAGCCCCACAACAAAGTCTGCGGCAGGCATCACAGCTTGGGATGAATCAATGTTGGAGAAACAGAAAAGTGATGCAGCATAGATGAGGAGGTGCCGTCTCACACTCGTAGACAAGGAAGAAGGGCCGGCCCTATGCACTGCCTGGATAGAGGGCAGAGAGAAACGCTTGCGTCTGGGCAAAACTCGGTCTTATGCTGGGCCAATGCGGCCACAAGGAACAGAAGGGGATAGAAAGGAACAATTGATGTCAGTTGTCGCCGGCAGCTGCCAATGCCACTTCGTTGTGCCTGATACCGCGTCTCGAATCTGTCCGTCAAGTCCCTCTCTCTTGCAGAGCCGTCGAGAGGCATAGCGCAGAAGCGGCTGTTTCTTCCGGCGCCAAAAAAACTCCACTTGGAGCTACCAGAGGCCTAGCTCTGTCTCTCAATTGGACGCGGCAGTCCATTTTTTCAAGTCTATTATGCTAGTGCTCGTCGATTTTGGAAATTTATCGCCAGGGCGGCCGTTTTGCGCCCATAGGAACACAAATGGAGGATGAAAAGGGTCGAAATCGGGGGGACGAGATTTTTAAAAAGAGGAGAAGAAAGAGGAGAGGGCAGCAACGGCCCTTTATGAATCTGCCGCCTGTACTCCGTACCAACCCGGATAACTCGTTTATATTTTATCATTTATTTTTGAATTATTTTATTTGCCTGTGCGTTCGTGCGCGTGCGGGGAAAGCTTGTCTGGGGATGGCAGTTCCCGGTGAGCTACGAGGACTACTAATCTCATCACGTCATACGTCACTAAACGGAAAATTGACCACGTTGCCAACATGTAAACAGCAACACTGGGCAGGCACGACTGGATTATTAAAGAAGGCGCGAATGTAGTATTCATTTGATCGGTAAATTGACATATCGGACAATAGGATAGGCCTGGACTTCCTCGCATCAGCCTCGTGCCCGGCCGGTACTTCCGTTTTGCCCCGGATATTTCCTGCTACTCAGTTTCGGAAAGACCATGCGTTTGGTCTTGAGTGGAGGAAGAGACTTGAGCGCCTCCCACATATCCCATATTCCAGTGCGCCGTGCTGGGAGCATGCTGTATTGCAGGCTGTAGAGATTCTTGCGATCAATCGGCGGTACAAATTTGCCAGTGAAGAGGCACAGGAGTACTCGCGGCGAGACATAGTGCTTGCGGATACGCGAGCCCATGCGGAAATATTGATGGAACATTGCCTTGAGAGACAGTGGAATGGGCTAGAGCAAGTGTCAGCTGTCAAAATTGTTCGAGCCTGGGGCCATCTTCAGTGAAATGAGGGCCATACCTTTAGGAAGATTATAGAGGTGGATGGGTGACTTGGTGACGAAGACGTGGGAGTTGAGGGTGTATAACTATGGGTATCTCGAAGTTCAAAGCGAATGCCGCCTATAAGAAAATATTAGTAAAGGCGTCTGCAGCTTTATCCTTCCCAGTTCGCTCAGGCTGTTGCTACTCACCCGGGAGGCGCCTAGGATCCTTGACCCGAAGCATGAGGGCAAACAAGGGGAAATGGTTGAGAAAGGAAAGAAGGGTGTCAAAAACAGCCTTCAACGTGATGATAACCATCCGGGCAATGGCAAAGTTGAGATAGAACACAACGACGGTGGGTAGTAGGAAGAAGAGAAACGTGAACAAGATGGTGCCGACCAGTAGCTGGTCCAGGTCATAATCACAAGAGTCGATTCGGTTTCGCAGCACATTGTGTTTCTTGCCCCGAAACAGGTGGAACAGCGAAACCAGGATTGACAGCTGCCAGTGGAAAATGCGTGCTGATGCAAGGTAGAACGAGTAGATGTGGACCGTCAGGATAGAGAGAAGATCGGAGAAGAGTGCAATCGGCATGCTGGCCCCGGCAAAGCTGGAGAAGCCGATGAACCAGATAATTTGAGGCAGCGCCGGACGGAGGGCCTCGATGCAGCCTTGCATAAAATTAGCAAATAAACGGGACGAGAAAGAAGAGATATATAGAGAGAGAGACAGAGAGACAGAGACAGAGACAGAGAGACAGGACTAAAACTTACTAGCCCAGTAATCTATAACCCATAGGAAAAGATCGCCCAGAAAGGCAGCGAGCTCGCCATTGAGCTTCAGGCCAGCCGGCCACCCCATCAGCCACGATATGCTCCTCTGCAAGGCCTCCACCGTGTAGGTGCTTAGCAGGTTGCTGATCTGGTCAGCGGCCCATCCAGCGTTGTCGATGATATACGATCCCAGAGCAATGCCGATGATGACGTCGTTAGCCACCAACCATAAGCTGTTGTAGAATCGTATGTAGTCAGGGTGACTCGTCGTCACGCTCTCCCAGTCATTCTTGCGCTGGCGCAACGTCACATACTGCATAGGCCAGTAACAGAACTGCAACAGACGGATCTCCACCTGCTGCGCCGTGGCTGATATGTCCTTGATGGCGGCGTATCTTGGCCGCGCTCGCCACTCCAGAACCAGCAGCAGCATTTCGGCGACAATGCGGTGGCCTAGAAGCCCCAGGACAAACAGGCGCGTGATGACGGGCACCACATAGAGCATTATGAGCTCCCAGATCCAGCGGATCGCATTGTTCTTCATGGTTGTAGCTGACTCTACCACACGTTCGGACATGCTGAGGCCACGCTTCGATCGGGTGCCGATGCGCGAAACGTTCTTCTGCAGGAGCTGCTCGAGCTCCCACGACCAGTTGATCTGGTTGACGATTCGCGGGAGGGCGCGTTCCTTCGGTGACGGCATGCGCCTCACCACCGAATGCAGCGTGAGCTTGGAGAGGAGTTGCTGGTGCTTCTCCTTACGCAGCCGCTCCTGCCTTTCATCCTCGGCCTCGATGTCGTCTGCCGGCCCGGCTCGGCTGCTCTCCGGATTGTCCCAGCGGTCCTCGAGCGCCAGCGAGATGGGGCTGAGAGATATGTACTGCATACTGTGAGGAAGAGGCCGCCGAAACAGGACAAGTTGGATATTGGAAGCCCGGGCACAGGTGACCTGGGGTGTTCGAAAGCCCGGGCCCGTGGCGACGCGGACCCACGACGGGTCGACCTCATGGCCGTCATCGACAGCGTTGGACAGGCCTAGGACGTGCATGCTTGGCCGGCCGCAGAGCTCGTAGATGCGCGAGACCGGGTGCGAGCTGCTCCGGAAGAATGTTCCGGCTTTGAGGGCAAACTCGACATGCTGAACGTCTGCGTCTTCCAGAACGGCGACAACAAAGACATCGAGAGGCGAGTTTTTCCACCCTACCACAACGCCAGGGTGTTCCGATCTCGCAATGTCGACAGGCCAGAATATGCGCATCAGGCCATCATGCTCGGGCATGACAACCCACGAGGAGTGGCACAACGAGTCGACGGGCCACGTGGAATATGAAATATGAAAATGGTTCTCGTCTAGACTCAGAAAGAGCCGCGCCGCCTCAGTTGCTCTCGCGCCGATATGCCGTACCCGGGAGAACGCGGATGCTAAAATCAGACGAGCCAAGTCAGAGAGCTGGAGAGCTGGCACACTTCGCAGACATGCCAATAACAGCTACGGTGGGGAGAGGGGGGGCGCACCAAGCTAGCCTCTCTTGTTGCCAGCCGTTCCACTGGTATGAAAATGAGGACGAAGAACAGGGAGAGCACAGCAAAGCCCCTGGCGGCACGAGTCTGTGGCATGCAATAAACGAAGCAGTTAGTATGATCTGTTTCAGGCTTGGGCAAACAAGGTATTGAACTCAATGGATAGGTAGGGGGTGGTGCTTCTCGTACAACGACTCCGTAGTTCCAGGCGAAGATGGCCAGCTCATAGAGACGAGTGACCAAATCCCAGCGAGCCGTGATATAGCCGGCCACGAATATCCCGAGGGTGAGAATGGAGAAGGGGTGCATAGAATCCGTCGTCCCTACTGCAACGTGCACATGCCGGGTTGAACAAAGAAAGCGGTCTGACTGCTAGCACGGCAGGCAGGCTCGGTCAGGTTTTGGCTTCGCAGAACGACTAGGCTGGCAGGCTCAATGAAGAGACCCTCGCTATGTGGACGTAGTGGATTCTGTAGAAGGCAGAGTTTGGTCGTCTTATCAGGGGGTCGAACGATTAAGAGGATGGTTTGGTCGGTTGGAGTAAAGTTGCAGTCTGGCCCGTCGTGGGACTGAAATATAATAAGAGGCAGTGCGCGTCGTCTTCTGTCGTGACTGTGTTGCAGTTCGTGGCAGCTTCCTATGTTTATCTCCCGAAGTGAAAGTTGATTGCAAGAAACCAGAGCGCATGCATTACCGTATAATCGTTGATCCCGCTCTCGCAAGCCGTCCCTGCGTCTCGTTGTATATAGTAAAGGAAAAAAAAAACGGCAGCCGCAGCAGCTTGCGAGTCTCTTGTGCACCGGTTGCGACTGTCACTGCCCCACATCGCATATTGGCGTTCTGGCGAATCACGTCACTTTATTTCAGTTGCAACGTGGACAGAGGGCGAGTGCGAACGAACACTATAAAAACAGGTATGGCAAGTTGTGGCATGGCCATATCGAGCAATTTTGCGGCACAGAGTTTATCATTGACTATCCTAGGAAACAACGAAAGTCCGCTAGAATATTCTAGGCTCGTGTTCTTGTCCCTTTGGATCAACGATCTTGCTTCAGTGTGGGATATGCACGAAAGCGAGCATTACGCCAATAGGTTTCGGGGGTGGGTAACTGAAATAAGAGCATGAAGGAGATGAAAATGCCATATGCCCGTCCGGTACTATATCATAACCCTTTTCAACGCGATGGACTTCGTATATTTCATAGAAGTGTCCTCTGCTGTCTGTTCATTTTCGTCCCATATATACATGGTCATTCTCCTTCTGGTCCTCCCTCGCTTCCTCGACAAGTTTATCGATTCCCTTCTGTTTCAGAGCCACCTTTCATGACCGTCAGCGTCAGCAGCGCAATTAAATATAAATAGCCAAGCACGGTGACGATCGTGAGCAAAAGGGGGGTGAACTTTACCTGTAGGCATTTCTGGTAGTCCTTGAAAAGATTTTCACATTTGTCCTTGCCCTCAGCGTTCGTCGAGCTTCTCTTAAGAAACTCTATGTCAAAAGGTCAGGACTACGGTCCAGGCAAAAGATGCCAGTCTGGTGAAGCGTTTTGGATCTAAAAAATTAGAGGCCTACCTTCGCTGTACCACTTTAGGAAGCATGTGTCATATTTCCTTGCAGGAGAAACGGTCAGCTAGCAAAGCGAATAAAAACAAAGTAAAAAGCAGAGATGAATGCTCACTCCTTCAGCTCGTTGCACTCAGGTGCAAGTGACGCCGCCATTAGTTCGGCGTTTGTGTGAGACGATCTCCAGCTCGGGCCTTGTCCAAATCCTGCGGCAATGTGGCCGGTGGTCGCGACGAAGAAGAGAGTGCCCTGCGGCAAATGTGCAAGTGACACAGAAAATGTGGTGATATAAAAGTTTCGTTTTGCCCACAGGAGTGGCTGGAGCCTTTAGTAGTATTTTGGGGGGTTTATTTGACCGAAGGTCCGCTAAATTCCGGTGTCATAGTGCTGTAAAGGCGCGTGTGATGGCGCTAGCAGCTAGTAAAGCTGGTGCATCTGCCTTTGTGTGGCGATAGTGCTTTTGCCTCCCAGCCTTGCCTCAAAAGTATGCGTGACCATCTATGCTCTGGCCAAGCCCGACGTTTCATTTCGACGTCAGACAGCCCTTTCACTCATCACTTGTGTTCATGTAATGGCGTATATTAAGCGCTTTTGACATTTCAGCTATTCCCTGTCTTCCTGTCTTCCTGTCTTCCCCTTCCTTTCCCGTCTATCGCATCCATTTCATCTAAAAAGATGTAAGGCTCCTGATCCATTACTCTCGATCTCAGTCCCAAGTAGGATACAAATCCAAAAGCTAACGGTAAGAACTGTCGATTCTTTTAGGAAAAAAAATACACGGAGAAGATGTAGTAGAGGCAAAATATAGGATGATCCCGATGAGAGATACAAAGCACTGGCAACAGTTTGACAAAGGAAAGGAGAGAGCGAGAGCGAAGCGGACAGGCCGAGAGGATCTGTGGATGGCAGGTGAAGCTTAAACGCAAAGATTTAGACTATTACATTCCGTCAAAGTCGCCGCCCAGGTCATCCTCGTCCAAGTCTCCATCTTGTATCTCCTTTGCCATTTCCCGCTCACGCTCTCGTGCTTCCTGAGCATTTTTGAGTTCCAGTCGGTGTTGGTTCATTGGGAACCTCATTGCCTGGGATGTTAGCCAAACGATCAAACGACCATAGACATAGCAGGGGAGACAAACTTTGACACTCTCATCGTGCAGAGCAAGACAAGCACGGATACGGTCGTGGAAAGCCTCGCCCGGCTCCCGCGTTGCGTATACATCGCCAACCTCCTTGCTCTTCATAAAGCCACGCTCACGGTCCAGCGTAGCTTCGATCACACCATCCCGGATGGCCTTTGCCACGATGTACTCGGCCGACTCCTCGCTGCCCAGATGCAGACGAATGCAGATGTCACGCAGCGAAATACGGCTATAGGACAGAGACATCATCCGGATGCCTGTCTTGATCACGTTCTGCCGCAGGCGCAGAATAAGCGAGTACGTGCTGTCCTTGCGGAATGTATCTGCGTGGTCCGCAATCGTAGTCTCAAAGTCCTCCAGGTTGCCCACCCGCACGGCCTGCACTAACAAGAAGTATGGGTGCAGTGCGAGCTCCATTGTCGGTTGCCGGAAGATGGCCCGGTCGGGAATGTCGCCCATCAGCAGCTCGACCACAAGCAGCAGCTTGGTTGCCGTCTGTGCGAAGCCCACAGCAGACGGGCTTGACGGCGCTTTCCGGGTGGCAGCGGTGAGGTGCTCGTGGGCTTCGGTATAGTTGAGTTGAATCGCACGAATGCGGCCAAGGTAATATAGGAAGCGAGCCACCTGGTTGTTCGCGGCATTCTCGGGGAACTGGGTGTGCGAGACCAGTAGGTCGGCCTGTGCAATATGGGATGTGGAGAGGTAGTTCCGCAGCAACAGCACAATCACAGCAGCTTGTGTGTCGACGTCCTTACGGAGAACAGCTGTGCGCAGAGCGGCCAGCAGGGCCGGACGGATGGCAATGACAGGTGACTGTGGCGACGGTGGTAGCGGGGCCAGCTGTTCGCTAAATAGCGAGTAATAGAAATACACCTTGGCCGAGAGAGAGTCGAGCGTGCGCCGGTTCAGGGCATGGATGCGGTCGGCCAAGACGCGCGAAATATCGAAGCCGCGCTGGAACTGCTTCGAGTCGAACAAGTAGACTTGGATCAGAATACCAAGAAAAATGTCAATCTCGGGAATGGCATCCTTCTTTGGAGACGTAGCAGCTGCTGCAGGAGGGGTGGCCGCAGAAGCTCCAGTCTTGGGTGGCGTCGAGGCTGCCGGCGTATCGAGCTCCATCTCTGGGCTTGGCCGGCGGCCGAGCGACAGGTCATCCTGGCCTAGAGCAGCTAGCAGCTGTTTTGCCATGGCGGCCGAGGCTGACGTGGCTGTAAAGGTCTCAACAATGACACTCGCAAGAATGTCTGGGGTTATGCGTTTGCGGAGGGATGAGATGGACCGCAGAGCTCGGAGGGAGAATCGGGCATCGAAATGGACGACAGCACGTTCGAGAAGAGCGAAACTGGCTTTGATATCTGTTGGTGCGGTGAGTCAGCATGAATGCACTTCGTACACATTTACACACAGATTGTCGTAGTCGCGGAGAAGACTCAAAAAGAGTTCAGAGAAGCTCATGGGAGACGACTCACCTGCAGATGCCTGGACGGCCGGATCGACCTTGGCAACCTCGTCTTCGGCGGTTTCGCCGTCATCGTCCATGGCCACATCGCCATCGGAGCCGTCTGGCGCGCCTTGCTTGCTTCCCGTTGCCTTTGATGGTGGCACGACAACAGTCATCTCCTCGTCGCCATCCTTGCCGCCGGCAGCCTTCTTTTTGCTCTTGAGCGCAGCTTCCTCGACATCCTTGCTACTACGGATGCCGCCATTCTCAACCGGCTCCTTTCCGTTGCCGTGAGGCGTCTTCCCTGGCATTGTAAGTGTCCTTTGAAGGTATGTGATAGGAAGAGAGATTGTATGGCTGGTCCGTCCCGGTTTTTTGGGACTGACGCAATGGTGAGCGTGCCTGGGCAAGGAAAAGACCGTTGGGTTCAACCGTTACAGATAATGAGTCTGCACGAGCACTGCTAGTCTATGCTTGCTTTGGTTCTTCTCGTTATCTATAGACGCTTGATATGAAGGCTTTTTTTGGTGATAGTCGGAGAGATTGGAGATGGAAATGGGGGGGTGATGTGCTGAGTATATCGTATTTGGTTTGTTAAAGGGAGAAAGACGACCTGAGGCGCGGCTGAGCCGAAAAGAATTAGTTCCACAGGCCTAGGCGGTGGTAGACTCGACAAAGCTTAGATCTTGTTCTGGCGCATTCGTCCTCTAGGCGTGAAAGTGAAAATGTGGGAACATACGTTTTGAGCAGTGAAGGCAATAAAGGGAGAGAGAGCCAATTCGAAAGAAATGAACCTTTTGAAATGCCGAGGCGAACTGGGAGGAAACTGAAAGTTGGGTTGAGCCGCTGGAAGCGTCGCTGGGCGGCACATTACAGAGGAAAGAACAAGGGGATGCATAGGTGTCGCAGTGTCCTGTCTAGCTGTCTTACCTGCCAAAATGCCCTTGTAATTGGGCACTGTCTAGGCGCCTGACCTGCGAAAGCGGACGGCTGGTCTAGCGGAAGTAGTAGCTACGACTAGTTTGGCCACCTGAAATACGGGTTGGCAAGTCTAGGAAACCAGCTTCGACCAGCAGAGCAGGCAGGAAGGCGGCGTTTCGCGTGACGTTTGTCCATGGCTGCCTTGATCGAGACCCATTCGTGTCCACCTTGCCCGCATTACTAAGCCATAATTTTCTTTGATACAGTACTCAGTCTCATTTGTGCATTTTTTATATCAAATACAAGAATTGATATCCAAACGAAAGCCATACGGATCCATACGAGCATATACCCAATGACAGAATTGGTATCTTTGTGGGAAACTGCGGTAGCCGAACACTATTCGCCTTCTTATTCTGAACAGATAATTTAGGCAAATACTCTGAATGAATACCATATATGTAGCAGAAGATACGTAATTTATGCTCTGGCACACATGAAGCTGTAATTTTGCCCCATCCTCATGCATGGCTTTAGCTGCTGTGCCTGCAGCAAAGCCCCAACCATATTGAGGAGCTTCGAATAATTCGAGACACGTGACTATAACTGGCAAGTGGTGATGCTTATATCTGTTCCGTAAACTCTTTATCTACAAACCAAGTGTTTACATAAGAAAAACTGCCGTCTTGATCGACGACTTCCTCAAAGAACCTCGTCGAAAAAGAACAAATCCTCGGTTCGTTAAAAAAAAAATTGATCCCATACCCGTAACCGTCGCCCTGTTCCTAAGTGATTCCGTTCCCGTACAAAGCAAATACTAGCAAAATTATCCGCCCCCCTTTGTGAACCACGTAAACCCACCTGCTACCTACGAGTCATTCTTACTTCCAGACGTCACCTTGGCTGCCTGGATCACGCTCATCTTTGTGATCCATTGCACCGACGGCTGCACTTTGCGTACCGTACGCAGTTCGTCCGATGAGTACCCTGGAATGCGGATGTTGTATGTGCGCTCCAGCACGAGCTGAATGTCACGAATCTCCAGCACCTTGGACCCGCGCTCCTTGGCGTTGCGGCAAGCAGTGTGAAGCACATTATCCACAAAGGAGTCGGCCAGGTTGAGAACAGACTACATTGTCAGCAAAACGACCAGAGACAAGAACTGAGAACAGTAGACAGATGTAGTTACCTCTTCCACGTCTGGTTGAAGGAGGTTGCCTTCATGGCCCTCCGCAGTGCCGCCACACACCTGGCGCACCAGCTCATCCAGCTTCTTCTTGTTCAGCACCCGCTCGCCCTCACCCTCCATCTGAATTGCCGGCACCTTAGCCACAACCGGCTGGCCCATAACGCCACCGACCATGCCACCACCGCTTGTTAAGGTTGGTCGGCCTGGTGCCACGCCACCACCGACCGCTACCGGTTGTGGCATCTGGGACGCCTTTTCCGACAGTTGTTTCGGAATTGGCAATTTATCAGACATCCGCTGCGGCAGACGCAATTCCGGATAACCACCAGATGTCGAAGGGGCACCGGCAGCTTGTTGCTGCTGCTGCTGCTGCTGCTGCTGCTGGTGTTGTTGTTGTTGTTGTTGTTGTTGTTGTTGTTGTTGTTGTTGTTGTTGTTGTTGTTGTTGTTGTTGCTGCTGCTGAAGATGCTGCTGCTGCTGCTGCTGCTGCTGCTGAAGCTGCTGCTGCATCTGCATCTGTTGCTGCTGCTGCATCTGCATTTGCATGTGAAGCTGCTGCTGTGGCGTTGCTGCCACAGGTGTCCCGCCAGTAGAACCCGCAGCGGGGGCAATAGGTTGTACACCAGAATTTCCTAGAGTGGCAGACATGGAGCCACCGCCAATCGAAGCAGTCCGTTGCTTATTCGCCTCTTCAAGTGCCTTCTGGTGCGACAGCGCTCTGGGTGCAGAATTGAGAGGCGTTGCTGGGTGCGGTGCTGGGGCACGCGCCGCTGCCGCCGACACAGGCACCGGTGTGCTCATATTAGCTCCTTTGTTGGCAGCAGCGGCCATTGCATTGTTCATAGGCATCGGCGGGGGCACTGGTGTCTGTGTGGCTGGCTTCTGCTGCTGCTGTTGTTGTTGTTGTTGTTGTTGTTGCTGCTGCTTCTGAGCTTGCTGCATAGCGGTCGCAGGGATGACAGGTGGTGGGATTGGTGTCTGCTGTGTTGGGCCTGAAGCTGGCTTGTTCTGGCCAAGAGCAGCTCCACCGTTAGCCATGCCAGTGCTCCCTATAGAGCCTTGTCTCGCTGCCGCCGCCAATGACTCCTTTTTAGCAGCTTCAATAGCGCCGTTGATGTTAGCCTGTGAGTGTTGCATATTTGTTTGCTCGGTCTTAATATTTGCTTGCGGTTGCTGGGTGGCGGCTGCCTGTTGCTGCTGTTGCTGGGATTGAGGAGTCGCTACTCCGCCTCCTGATTGCTGCTGCTGCTTTAGCTGCTTCGCTACTTCCTGCTGCTTGCGGTAGCTTCCAATGAAGCGTGTAGCTTCATCCAGGGCTCTCTGAAGTTGGTCCTTCCTGTCTTTGAAAGTCTTCTGTTCTTCAGGAGAGAGTGTCCCGCTTTCTGTACGGGTCTTATACAGGTTGTCCAGCTTCATCATGTTAGTGCGGGAGCTTTCCATTTGCATCAGCGAGATCCCCAACTTCTTCTTCAGATCTTCTTGCCACTTAGCAATGACCTCAGGCGGCTTATCCGCCATGCTCGGAATCGGATGGTAAGTTAGTTGATTCAGATGCTGCTGGATATTGGCAGGGATCTTTGGTATCTGCTGCTGCGGACGTTGCTGCTGCTGCTGGCCTGGTTGTAGCTGTGTGTCCGGTTGCGCTTGCTGTGTTCCGCCTGGTGTCGGTCCTGCCATTCCAGGCTTAATGGCACCCACGTTTTGCGTCACGCTAGCGGCACGAGCCTGCTGCTGTTGGGCCTGCTGGGCCTGCTGGGCCTGAACTTGAGCCTGGGCCTGAGCCTGAGCCTGGGCCTGAGCTTGAGCCTGAGCCTGAGCCTGGGCTTGGGCCTGAGCCTGTGCTAGTTGGACCTGCTGTTGTAGAAGCTGTTGGGACTGCGCCTGCCCTTGGGGTTGCTGCTGCTGCTGTTGCTGCTGCTGCTGTTGCATCTGATGTGCAGCCAGAGCCCTTCGTTCCCGCACCTTGCGCGCCAAAACTGGGGCAAACTCGAAAATCTTCCGTCGTGCATTCTCCTTTTCTGGCGTACCCTCGGGAGACTCGTTAAAGGTCTTCCAAAGTGCCCGCAGCCCGCCTTCATACTTTGCCTTCTCAACAGCTGACAGTTCCTTTATATTGCGCATTTGCTCAGGCCTATACATGATGCCTTGGTGCTGTTGGGCTGCAGCCACTCCGTTGCCGGCTGCCCCAGCAGCTGTTGGTGCCGCCCCATTACCATTGCCCTGGGCACCTCCAGGCACCTGTTGCGGACCGGCCTGGTTCATATCCGAGAAGGAGCAACGTTTCGCCTGAAATATTACCGTGTATCGATAGAGCCGTAGGTGATAAAAGATAACAGGTTCGATGCTTCGGGGGTTATAGGGAGGTGAGCTAGATTGTGAAGCGAGCCAAATTGGCGACGTGAAGAGCCGTCAGTTGGAATTCAGTAATTCACTGCCCCGGTTCTAATTGTAATTTCCTGCCGTAGGGAACCATGTAGTGGTATCGGGCCAAGGGGCGAAAAAGCGATGGAACGAAGACACTTGATGATAAAACCCGATGCAAAGGGAGGTGCGATGGATCTGATTTCGCGCCTGGCTCCTATTCGGCCTTCTGCTATGTATCGCCACAGTACCAAGCCACATATTTTTGATGTGAAGGTTACTTACTAATCTTATCGATACTGTTTATCGATTGTTATCCGTTTAGCCCCATTCTTCCTAGGCACTTCATCTATGTAATAAAGCGGGACATTCTCTCCTAGAAACAAGAAGACACTGCCATTTGACTGGGATTTTCTCATAGCTTTCAATAAGTTAGTCTTTTTGGACGAGATTCTCCAAGGTAATTCTGTAAAACTGGACATCTCACGGCCTCACAGCATCGACATTAAGAATGTTGCCACTACCGAAGTAAAAGCCACCAAAGCCACCCATAGACCCTCTATAACCATAGCGTCTAGTAATCCACCAAGTCTGCCAGAAACCACATGCGTTTCGCCCCGACTCTATGATATATTGTGTTGTTTGCACATGCAGATATGCCGTAAAGAGGGGACAGGGAAAAGGGGGGGAAGCCGTAATCAAACAGAAGAAAAGGCACGTGAGTCCAGATATAGCGGCCCATGTCCCGTAATTCTGCACAGCGAAAGGCTTGAAAGCAGCCCCAGTTCAACCCAGATCTCTAGTTTTAAATCACCCACGCCAAAAGTGACCAAGGAAAAGACAGTTCAAATGAGCCTTCCAAACGAAATATACGAGAGTAACAAAGCACCGCTCTTGACCGACATCATTAAGGGGAGGATTGAAGTGGAACATCGCGATGGCAAAATGACGAGCAAGATGAAACGTCACAGAAATGGCTGGGTTGTGTCTGCTCCCGCCGCCTCTTCTCATCATGCACAAACCAGCCCAAAGTCCCCGGTGAATCCTTGGAAAGAGGCATGCTGCTGTGATAGGTGTGTATCGTCTTAATAAAAGACGAAGAGTTGCTAGAGATGGGTTTGGCAAAAGAATCATATAGGTCATGTGAATGAAATCATGAAGTCATCGTAATGTACATCATGAATGCGTGGTCGTAAATGAGCACAGGTTTCTAGTTCAAGCCGAGTCTACCTCCATGCTGATATACTCCAAGGTGTAGTACGGCAGCTCGCGGGCCAGGGTCTCGCCATCCCGGATCATGTCGTCGTCAGTTGTGTCTGGCTCCTCTAGCTCTTCGATTCGCGGCGGTGGCGGATCAGCAAATTGCAGACTATGCCGATCGAGGCGCCGGCGTAGGCGACGTGCACTCGCGCCGACGTCATTTGCATCCAGTAGCATCTGCGGGTGGTTGAGATCCTCAGTGTCCGTGTCACTGCCGATACTCTCGCTGATGGTGCGCTTGCTTATACTACCGGACGTCATGCGGCGCCGGCGTCTTTCGTCGCGTTGCTTCAAGAGGAAGTCGTTGTATTCTGCCTCGTCCAGGTCCAGCTCGTCATCCACAGCCGCGCCATCTTCTTCCGACTCGGCCCGGCACGTGAGATCTTGCAGCCCATTCATAACGAAGCGATCAATGTCGGGCGGCCGGCTCGGCGAGGAGCCAGGCCCAGGAGGCGTCCTTTGCCGGTTGCGATCTCGGTCCCGGTTATGGCTGGGGGCTGCTATGGGGCTGCTAGTCCCCTCTGACGATTCTGCCTCCTCGATCGCAGTTGGCTGGAGCATGAGCACGCGGCCGCCATCGCTATCAAAATCAATAATTTCCTCTATGACCAGAGTCTCTTCTGCATACAGTACAGAACCTGACGAGTTGTCGGCGGTGAAATTCGGTACTATTGGTACGTCCAACGCATCCGGCACACCCGGCACATCTGGCTCCTCAGCCCTTGATGTTTCGCTTGGCGCACGACACCGGGCAGACGATGGACGGGGCGGGCTGGGAGTCGCTGTTGAGCCAGCGTCCGACTCTGAGTCCATTTCCTCATCATCATCGTTATCGTCGTCGTCGTCATCAGCGTCGTTCTCGGCATCATCGCTGTCGCCGCCGTTGTTCATGGTGGGGGAGGAACCGGACGAGCGTGGCGAGAGGTCGTCCGGTCGAAAAATGTTGGGTCGGAAAGGAATGCCGTTGGCCCCGTTGCCACCTGGTTGAGGGAACTTTGCATTTTGGGGATTTGGCTTTATGGGATGATGGGATGGTGCGTTCCGAGTCTGTTGGTGGAGATGGTGGCTGTGACGGCCGTGTGGTCCGTGGGCCGGCTTATGGTGGCTGACCGGAGAGGCGGTGACGGGGGTCTGAGGCGGTGACGCTGGGCCCGCGGTGTGAGACATGTCTATTATGTTTGGCTCCCGGGACGGCAAAGTGAGCTGTTTGAGGTATGTCGTCTCTCGCTTGTCTCGGTTGATTATATGAATCGCCCAGTTGGGCAAAAAAAAATTGTCGATGTTGCAAAAGAGTTTACTTTTGTGTCTTCTTGTGTTGTCATGTGTAGTTTTTTTTCCTTTCCTTTCCTTTCCTTTTTCTGCAGCCGCCCACTCAATCTAGAAAGCACTGGTGCTTATCGCAATTGGCGAGGGGCTGTTCTTCCTCTTCCTCTTCCTCTCTTGCGATTTTCCTTTGCCTTTCTCCCAGGTTTTGTCCTTCCTCTTCTTTTCTTCAAGGCCGTGCTGTCGGTGATCAGAGAGGCGACAGGAGAGCTGACTAGAGGAGACGAGAAAATAATATGTGGTGCGCAGTGGGGAGTGCGAGGGAGCAAGTAAAGAGAGAAGTGAGATAGGGAAGAACAGGAAAATGGCTAAATCTTCCAGTGAATTTCAAGGGCCGAGCACCCAATCTATGAACCTCCAGCGAGAGGAATGTAATGGAGTTTGGTTGGCTGTCATGATAAACCTCGTGTTAAGCCAGATGCAGGATTTCGCGCAGAAAAGAGGCGGCTAGCGACGATGAATAATAGAGGCAAGCACAGGGAAGAGGAATGCGGAAAAAGAAGACGGAAGGAGGGGCAATGCGCTAGGAGGACGAGAAAAATAAGATTAAAAATGCAAGAGCAACAACTCGAGAGAGGATCGGGGGTGGCGGGTGCGGCGAGTAGTTGCGGCAGGACGGTGGAGGACGGGTGATGTATGCGAGCAGACCAGAGCTGGCAGATATCAGATCTGGGCCATCCTTCGTGCTCGTCTCTGCGCCTGCTGCCCTTTCCTACTTACTCTGCTGCTGTTTAGTGCCCTCGGTTTTGTCTGCTCTGTGTGCTAGTGCTGCAACTGCCAATGTGCTGCAACCGTAGTTTGCTGCACCAGGCCTGCAGCTGGGATGGAACTGTTGCAGCAGTCGTTTAGCTGCTGATCCTGGTCTGGTAATAGGCCTGTGGTGGAGGGCTGTGGTGGAGGGCGAGCGTTGATGCAAGTGAGAGCACGTTAGAGCCCACACAACGGAACCTGGGGGCCACGAAGTTGGATGAGGAGGGGGCGAATGGGGCGAGTTGAAAGGCGCGAAACGGGGAAATGGATGTTTGGCGACGATAACAGGATCATCGAGGAGCCAACATGTCGGATCGGCTCACCAGACAGGCTGTGGCCCGACGAAAGGCATCCCTCTGTATGGGGACAGCCATGTGCTCCGACGCTGAACAGCGATACACAAAGCGGGATGGGTAAGAGAGGTACGAGTATATCGGGACACTTTCAGTGGGTTGGGAACTGGGGCCATGGGGACGGGTTATCTATCTTGTAGTTCGAAGGATGGCTGCTATTTTTTGTCCTGTTCGTCTAAGAAAACCGAAAGGCATAGCGCCAAACCTCGGTGTCCACCTAGCATGTATGACAACGTTCAACGGAGGCTAGCCACTCCGATTGCTGCTTGTGAGGCTTCGACGCGTGGCTATTGCGGTCCCGTTGGGTTCAATGAGGATCTTGTGTCTCTTTGGGACTTACAACTCTCTTGGGGGAAGCACCATGAAACAGACACAGAGGGCGTGAGTGCCCGCCCGACCCACTCACAATGTGTCTACTGGAGCGCGCAGCACCAGTAGAAAATAGCGCCAGCGGCCCCCAGGCGGTAAGGAGGCGAAAAAAAACGGATCAGCGAGGAGCCTTTGGGCAGCAATGCTCGAAAACCCTGGCTCATGGCGGGACTTGCTTGTTTCCTCAAGGTTCTGTTTGTTTCCTGTGTCTCTTCTGTGTGAAAATTTGCTAGCCTACTGATCCCAGACGTCGGGGGGCGTTTCTCAGCGTGGCCAAGGAAAATTCGGCAAGCCACCACGAGTCGCCGAGGCCACAGAGCTTGCCAGACGTGTTGAATGTTTGATTGCGTTTTGGGCGCCGGAATTTTTGAAGAGCGCCGAAGGAGAAAGCGTGCCAATGGACTTGTGGAAAACGTTGTGGCTTCAGCACAAGGCTGTGGGTTACGCTAGTGGAGAACAAGACTCATGCCGGAGGCTCTTTACCAGCAATTGAGAAACGACGACCTGTCACTTTCATCTAAATCTGTAACTCATCGTGACTCCTACACAGTGTATACATAGTAGTGTGAATACGAACCGTGCCTTCTTCAGCACAGAACATGAGTGAGCCTATGGAGGCTGCGCATCGCAGCTGCCCTTATGGATTATACGGCGGAGAGAAGAAGGAAAGAACAGGCGACGGCGCTAGCCGCCTGCCTCTTCTTCTCTACGACGTAAAGCTACTGCAAAGCATTGTTCGTAATGAGGATGAGGGGCACTGTGCATTAACGACAGAAGGCGGTCAGCGACAACAGTGGGTAGAGGGGGGTGGGAATAGCGGGGTACAGCCATATGCACACAGCACGGAATTGGCTCTGCGCGTCAACAGTACAAAGTCGCGTCTTCGATATATGGAGTAGAGTCAAGATATCTAGATTTCGACGGAACAAAAGCACGCTGAAAGAGCAGCCTAGCAGCCCCCAAAACTACGAGAATGTCGCATCTTGTAGTCTATCTCGACCAGATCTCGGCGTCCTGCCAAGGCATCGAAAGCCTGCCGTGAGTCTGGCCCTAGTGTCTGCTCCTACGAGCTCTCCCGTTTGTGTTGGGATGTATTGACTGACACTATGGCAGATTCCCGCCTCCCAAGATCTTCACGAATGCGCTGCTCTTTAACGACGACATCACCGGACTGATCCGTGACACTGAGGCCCACGAGCGGGCGCTATTTTCTGTGCCACCGCCCGCGAGCAGACCGGCGCTGACTGAGGCACCACCTAGCGAGGCCAACGACGCGCCTATATCAGCGTCACGCCGGAGGCAGACCGTCTTCAACGTCACGGGAGGCGAGGTGACAACCGGCCCGCCGTCTGCACGGCCCAGTGCGGCTCCGCGGCGGCGGACTGCAGTGGCCGCCGTGCTGGGCGGCGACCTCCACGCGCAGATCACGCGAAAGGGCGGTGATGGCAGCGGCGGTGTGATGCATTCTGGGGGAGAAGTCGACATCGGCGTGCTGCTGAAGGGAGCCGAGAAGCTGTGCTCCGTATACGCCCTGCCGGGAGCGCTGGAGCAAATCCCGATGCTGCGGCAAAAGCACGCCCAGCAGAGCAACACACTTGCGTACTACGAGGCCAAGGTCGCGGAGCAGGCGCAGCGGCTGGAAGAAATGAACCGCGACTGGCGCGGCGGAGACGACTACGACGAAGATGACGGCGCTGCTGCTGCTGCTGCTGCGGTGCCATCGCTTCCAGATATGGCTTCCGAAGAAGACCTGCGCCGCGAAGAGGATGAGGTCCGCGAGCTGGAGCGCAGAAAGAAGGAGCTCCAAGAGCGACTGCGCGCTATGGACAAGGACCTGGGCGGTCTGCTACGAATGTGAAACGTATAATGAGAGGAGTAACAAAAAAGAGACAGAACTGGGAGAATCAGCAAGCAGTGGATGGATGTTACTACAGAACAAGAAGCCCCTCCGCGTTCAAGACTACCGCCTGGCTTTCACCAGCTCCTCGACAAAAGTCCGGACGTCCTGGGCGCCGCCGACCTCGATGGTATCGTTTATAATGAAATGTGGCACGCCGCTAACGCCTTTGGCATAGGCCACGTCGACCTCGGCGTCGACCTCGGGGCCGCCGTTGTCGCTGGCCAACCAGGCACGGGTTTCGGCACCGTCAAGGCCGGCTCGCTCCGCAACAGCCACCAGGTCGTCCTGGGAGGTGATGTTGCCTCCCTCCTCGAAGTAGGAGCGGAACAGATTGGCGATGACGGCGTTCTCCAGGTCCGTGTTGCCATCCGCATTTTCCTTCTCCTTCTCCTTGGCCAGCTGCACGAGCCGGTGGGCGTCGCGCGTACTGCCGGCCTTGCCCTCATACGTAAAGTTGATGCCTTCGCTGGCGCCCACAGCACGCATGCGGGCGATCATAGCGCGGGAGCGCTCGGCTCCAAACTTTTGGGCCATGCGCTCGCTGCTGGGGATGCCAACCTTGGGCGAGTGTGGATCGAGGTAGAATGGCAGCCAAGAGACATTGATGCGGTCGTCAGCTCCGCCGGGAACAGTCTGCTTATAGACGTCAATGGCTCGCTCGAGACGTTTCTTGCCTAGGTAGCACTGTGTGACGGGGCTCATTCTGTTAGTACACAGAAAGTCGACGCTTCTGCTGTGGCAATGGACTTGGTCTACTGACAAAGGGACAGACAGCATCCGAGATGACCTTGATGTTGATGACGGCCATGGTGATACGTTTGGGGGATAGCGAAAATAGAAGCTGGCTTAGAGAGCTATCTGTTGTCAAAGTGAAGTTGGCGGCCCTTCTTAAGTACTTTATATACTATTACATACTATAGAAGTTTGTAATCGTACAATCCGGCGGAACATTCTCCCTAGCTGCTTATAAATCAGATGTGGACAGCCAGACAGTGAAGCAATCACCGCAACACCACAACACCGCAAAACAAAATGCATCATGACGCCCAAGTAGTTTGTGTGCGCCCAGCGGTTTCTATCGCTTGTTCCTGTGGAGAATTGTGGACCACTTTCCGGCGTCCTAGATGCAACATTTGCCTCATGTCCTCTGAGATTTTGGTGGCGAGGCAAGCCCGTTTCTGAAACTAATTCTGCTTGCGACACAAGACACTGTTCATCTCCAGAAACATGGCATTGTGGCTGTCAAGTTGATGGCAGACTGCAGGGATTTCGTGAAGTAGTAGACTGAGGAGCTGCTCTTGACCGGGTTGTGCTGACACTGAACAAAGCCTTTTTTTTCGCGCCCCCCAGCCACCAGGCCGTACAGCATGGGTGTTTTTTTGCCCTGTGCAGTGTATTCAGCGCTGATTGTTATGCATCCTCTTGTATTCCAGTGTCCTGTCGGGACGAGATGCTGCCTCGCTATTTTGTGCATTCAATATGCATCTACCCATGCCTCTCGCCGTCAACTGGGATCGTATCGACGGCGGGCGTCCTGTAGCGCGGCGTCGCTGCTTCGGCGGTGGTGTCGCTGGCCGCCCGACTGTGCTGCCTGTCTCCTGTCGCCATCCCGGCGGCCGGCCGGCCGCCAGCAGTCGCCTCGGCGGGAGCGCTGTCTGACATCCAGGGCGTGTTTCCTCCTGGTGTTGGCGACACCATCGTCGTGCGGCTCCGACAATGTGCCGCCATGCTCTCCCTCGGGCCGGCCGCTCCAACTCTTCTCCGGCGCGCCGTACTGCACGTGTCGATCCCAGCTCTGCAGCGTCAGGTAGGGGCTGCGCAGCCAGCTGCGCAGCTCGTGCAGGAACAGGCGGGCGCGGTCCCGGCCGAGAAAATCACGCAGCAGTTCTTCGGCCTGGCCGGCACTGCCCTGCGTGTCCATGGTCTTGAGGATGGCGACGACGTACTCGAGCAGGAACTCGCGCGTGGAGAGCCGGCGTGAGGCGGCAGACATGGCAGGGGTGGCGGTGGGCGCTGCGGTGCTGTTGCTGCTGTTGCTGCTGTAGCTGCCGTCGTTGCCGTCGTTGCCATCGCTGCCGTGACCGCCATCTCCTGGTATCAAAACGACCAGCTCCCGGCGGATAAAGGCTCGCGCTCGCGACACCAGGTCGGGGTCCTGAGAAAACATACGGGGCGTCAGCTCGCGGTAGTAGCGCGAGTGGCGGTTGGCGCCGACGTGAAGCGAATAGAGGCCCAGGCGGTAGACACGGCCGCGGCGGTCGAGGGCTTCTGGTGAGGACGAGGACGGGATAGATGGGACGTCTCGGCCGCCGTGGTGATGGCGGTGGTCCCGTCTGCGTCGCCTGGCCGCGGCTGCAGAGACGGGCGCAGATGCTGACGAAGAGGATGCAGCTGATGCCGCTGATGCCGCTGATGCCGCTCCACCGACTTCTCTATCCTCTGTCTCCTCTGTCTCCTGCGGCACGGAAAAGGTCTTGCACTGGCCGTCGGCGGCCCCGGTGAAGCCGTACTGCACCGTGGTGACAATGGCTTTGCACAGCGGACACGACGGCCGGCGATGCAGCAGCCAGCTGATCAGGCACAGAAAGTCAAAGTGACGGTGGCCGCAGGGCTGCGCAATGCACGCGTCGGACACGACATCCAAGCAGATGACGCAGCGCATGTCGTCGTCGGGCGCGGCCGGCATCTCTTCCGAAACGCCATCGTTATCGTTATCGCGAGGCTCGCTGCTGTTGCCGGCTGTCACGGCAGGCTGGCCGTTATCTGGTAGCTGGCTGTCTTCCTCATTGTTCATGGCGCATACAGTTGTGCAGCCATACAGTCACACTGTGGTGCTGGATCCAACCGGCGCCTGTAAAGATCAGAGCTTAGTTCGGCGATGGCTGGGTCGTGGAAGAAAGTTGAGTTTCGGCGGAGACTAATTCTATACCAAAAGTAAAGGAGGCAAAATAATCTTTATAAGTGCCCGCCCGGATTAGTACATATATGCATTAATCCATAGACCATTGCATGCATTATTGCCACAATGGGATGCAGACTCCGCTGTAAATTAACGCGACGTGACTGCTAAAGCTGCCCCCCGCCGAAAAGCTTGGCGACGCGTCCCGAAACTCGCGTCTGGTTTTCAAGACGCTAACACTCTTTAAATGGGCACACTCCCACTCCTGGCCTTCTGGTTCTTGTAGTTCTTACATACGGCCGACCGACACGATGCTCGACGCAGAAGGGAAAACAAAATACGAGACTGAGCTGCAGCAGCTGCGACTTGACCTCAAGAAATGGGAGACAGAATGGGCACGTGACCATGACGGTGCGAAGCCCAGCCGAGGAGACATTAAGCAGCACAGAGAGATCGGTATGGACAAACGTCATGCTGCCTAGCTAGCTGGCTGTCTGCTGATTGAGCTAACCCGCTGCCATTTCCGTGCAAATAGCCGAGAAATACACTGCGTACAACCGGGTACGAAACATCCTGTCCGGCAAGGTGTCTCCGTCAAAGGTCACGAAGAAGGACACGAAGGACACAAAACCGGACGCCAAGAAAGATGACACCGAGACAAGGAGGAAGCGGAAGACAGCGGCAGATGTGCCCGTGGAGACGCCGACTAAACGGCTGCGGCCCGTAGAGACGCCACGGAAAACGGGTATTGCGGCTGCGGCCGATGCGGTGACACCCTCGATCTCTCGCCGGCTGTTCAGTCCTGTCGTGCCAACCTCGATTGGCCCGACGCCCCAGCGCGACGGCCGTGTCCTGGGCCTGTTTGACTTCCTCGCCGAGGAGGCTAACGAGGCCGAGAGGCGGAGGAGCATGGCGGCCACACCATCAAAGCGCAAAGACGCGTCGCAGCAGCCAGGAAAGACAGGGTCAACGCCTGCGGTGCTGCCATCCCA
>JRUC01000280.1:0-26733 GCA_000806385.1 Leptographium procerum
TTTTTTTTTGCTCAACACGAGTTATTGAGACTGGTCGAGATGAGGCTGTTCGGCGACATGGAGGCAGTCGCCAAGAAGGGTAAAAACAGCAGTGATACTCTAATTTGAGACGACCAGGGAGCTTGTCTATCAACCATGGCAATTGCCAAGTGTTGCCATTGTGTTTAGGACTCTTTTTCCGTGGTAGTTCACATAGTCAAGACCAACCTAATGCAGCGGCCCCGCCTGTGTTCTAGCCCATCAAAGTTGACAGCTCTTGGCGTGTTTTATGGTCCCTGCATCGTGGCCATATGCTTTTGTCTACTTTATCATAACGTCCACCCCGCCTACGTCCAGCAGTCTGTTTCCCCGAGAACACTGCGTATAGACCAGCGTTCGCAGTTCACGTGGCCGACTGCACGTGCTCGTAGGTCGTGGTGGGCTAGATCTGAGGCGATATTGTCATTGCAATAGGGGCCGGTAGGGCGTAGGAAGTGAAAAATTGGAAATAGGACTGAACCCCCCAAAAAGAGACGGGAGAAAAGGGACTTGGTCCAAAAATATTTCTTCAGGTACGACGACATTTTACGAGAGTAGAGGCGCCGACAACTAGCGGCAATCAATGCACCGAGCGATGTTTGACAGCTGAGCGAACACTGCAGTTTCATGGTAAAAATAAACAACTGGGGTACTAGGCCCAGCAAAACCATCAAAATTTGTGGGCTCTGTCAAGCGATCCTGACCCTCTTCAATATGGACAATATTCCGCTTGGCAGGAGAAGTTTGTCGCAGAACACCCCCGGACTATTTCTCTATTTGGGCTATGGGGAAACAGGGGGCGCAAACATTGGAACAGCTCCGCTGTATTAGTTAGGTAATACCCGTTTCTTAGATTAAAGCCAAGAAACAGAAGTTGCTAAAGAGGCAATGAAAACAACCAATGCGAGGCTGTGACGAACCTTGGCAGGCAAATCTGCGACAAACACAGGCCCTGCGACGAAACCAACTACTTTGTGGGAACTCAAGGCACGCAGAGACGAGGGCTGGGGAACGCCCTCGGCCCAGATACTTAACCATCACAGCGGGACTGTCTGATTATTTCTATTGTCAGTGCCTGCTACCTTCCGTCTAGGAACTCGTCCTAGAGATTTTGTATTCCTGTGCTTTTCTTGCCCTGGTGGTTTTATTTTTAGCTCCGTCAATTATCAGTGTTTGCAATTTCTACTTGCCTCGGCTTCTTTCCGTTTGCACAACATATATTTTCTTTTCTTTACCTTGCCCTTCCCATCTTTATTTCAGTACGCCATGGCAGTAGGCTCCGAGCGGTCTTGTCCGGTGTCTGGACACGGAACGATGCAGCAAGCTGGTCACTGCCCAGGCCGGCAGAGTAGATCATCCAGCACCCACAGCAGAGGTCCCCGGGGCTGCTCATTTTCCGGTTACTGCCAGCCGGGAGATTTGCACGCTGCCTTTGATGTGAGGCTACTGCCGTTCCCCTCTCCATTCTTCCATCTAGAACTTGAAGCTGACCGTTTGTTTTAGATTCCACGAGGAGTCGATCCTGACGAATGGCTTCGAATGAGGTAAGAAGGTGTTCGGACTCTCTGTCAGATTTTCTTACGTATGCTGACTGCGTGATTGAATGAATAGAGAGCGCAAGTCCATCAACCAGCTGCTGTATGCCGACATCCCTTCTGCGAGCGAGATCGGCAGTGGCAACAAGACCCAGGCCAACCTCGACGCGCTCAACGCCAGCGAGCACGACATCCTAGCCGCGGCTCTGGGCGCTCCGGCGCGCCAGGTCATGCTGCGCGCCGAGGAGATCGGCCCACAGACGGGCTGGCGCGACGGCTACCTCAGCACTGAGAGCGGGTTCTGCCCGCCCAGCTACGACGATTCTCCCGGCGCGCTGGCCAGGTCTCCGGGGCGCGTCTGGTCCGACCTGTGCGAGAGGATGCCCGGCTGCGTCGCTCGCGGGCGGGTCCGCGAGGCTGTAGCATCGCTACCGCTCGTCGAGGGCACGACAGACGTTATTCCGGACCAGGCGCTGTGGGCAGCGCTGGTGGCGCTGGGCCTGCTCTGCTCGATCTACCGGTTCGAGGACAAGTACGACGGTAGCGACGGCGTGACGGCCTACCCTCTCACAAAGGGTGACAGCAGCAGCAGCAGCAGCAGCCGACATCGATGTCCGATGGGCGACGACCTGGGCGAGGAGCTGACGGGGATCCCGATCAGCATCGCCTTGCCCTACTACCAGGTCTCGCGGCGCATGGGCCGAGCGCTTCCGCACCTGACATTCGTAGACCAGTCGTCGTACAACCTGAAGATTAAGGATCCGACGTCGACGTACCCGTACCTGGCCAGGTTCGACAACACGGAGCTGCGCTGGCCGATGTTTGGCGAGCGAGCGGAGGTGACCTTTTTGAAGGGGGTTGCCGACACATCTGGTGAGAGACCACTTCCAGTCTGCTCTCGCTTACGAGTTTTATCATCACTATTATGGTTATTAACACACGGTGTCCCAGCATCCTTCCAGCATGGCCCAGATGCCATTGCGGCGTGCCAGGAGCACGTCATGAACAGAAACGTGGAGGGCCTCCTGCGCGAGATGATCCGGCTCAAGGAGATTCTCGAGCGGATGCCGGGCGCGTTCCACTCCATCTCGACGAACCCCAGCTCGGGCGAGAACTACGTGCCGGTCCAACAGTGGGTGCGCTGGGCCAAGTTCTCCGCGCCGCTGTCCCGGCGGTGTCCGGCATCGTCCGGCCTGCAGTTCCCACCCTACCTCGTCATGGACGCCTTTCTGGGGCGAAAGAAGTACTCGTCTTTTCTCGGGGCCGAAGGCGTGCATCTGCGCGCGTGGCTGCCGTCCAACACGCGCGCTTTTATCGCCGCCATCGAGTACCACTACCGCATCCCCGAGTTCGTGGCGCAGTCGGGCGATGCGCGCCTCGCGGGCGTGCTGGACGGCATCGTCGAGGCCTACACGGGCGAGCGCGGGTTCATGGGTGTGCACCGCTACAAGGTGTTTGGCATCCTGGAGGTGGCGGCCAAGACGGGTCGCACGGAGACAAACGGCGCGTCAGGGGCCACGGATGCCACGCGGCCGTGGGAGGAGACGCACCGGCAGTTCTCGGAGGCGATGAAGGAGCGGCTGGAGCCGTTTCGGGGGCCGCTGTCGGTGGAGCCGCACCAGATGCGAGGCACATTTGAGGAGTGCCGCCACGTGTCGCGGGTGCTGCGACGGGCACCTGTGGATGCAGATCCCGGGCGGTCTGTCGCCCTGGTCACGCTGGACCTCCGCGATACCGGCATCACGTTTGCGCCGGGCGACCGACTGTCAGTGATGCCGCTCAACGGCTGGGAGGAGTGCGCCAAGGTGGCCGCGGCGCTGGGGCTGCAGGACTGCCTGGATGCCGTGGTCGACTGCAGAGGAAAAGAAGATGGAGAAGGAAAAGAAAGCACGTGGGCACGGTTTGAGCGCCACCTCGCGTCGGCCAGGCGGTCGTCGTCCGGCGGGAGCACTAGTAACAACAACAACAACAACAACAACAACAACAACAACACCGTCACCCGAAAGCTAACCGTGGCCGACATCCTGCGACGTGGTCATCTTGCGCCCATTACGGAAAAGCTGGCGCTGCATCTTCACGGCCTCCTGCGGGCGTCGTCGCGCGCCGTCCTCGAGGTGCTCGCCACGAGCGAGTGGCCGGTCGGCGGCTCTCTTGGCGACCTGCTGCAGGTGGCCGTCACGGACACGCCGGCGCACATCTGGGACAGGGCCTTCAACCTGGACGAGGACGGCCTGTCGTGGCTGGCAGACTTGGTGGCCCTGGAGGTGCCGCGGACGTACTCGGTGGCCAGCTGCTCGCAGGAGCTGCTGCCGGACAGCGTGGACCTGGTCGTCTCGCGGGCCGAGTACGAGCTCTGCTCTACATTTGCGGGTCAGCAGCAGCAACAGCAACAGCAGCAGCAACAGCAGCAACAGCAGCAGCAGCAGCAGCAGCAGCAGATGAAGCGGGCGGGCGTGTGTAGCAGCTTCTTCAACCCGTGGCCTGTTCATGATGATGACGATGACTCCAACATGATGATATGGCCCTCTGCCGATGGTAACGACATCCTCATCGGCGTGTCCCGCCCTGCGGCCTTCCAGCTGCCCCTCGACAGCATGGCTCCGTGCGCCTTCTTTGCTGGAGGCAGCGGCATCGCCCCCTTCCGCAGCTTCTGGCAGTCTCGGCTCGCCGCCAGCGGGCCGTCAGCGGGCGGCGGCAAGAACTATCTGTACCTGGGCGTGCAGGGCCGCGACCGCTTCTGCTTTGAGGAAGAGCTGCGCGCGCTCGCCGCCGCCGGCTTCATGCAGGTCCACGTCGCCTTCTCACGCGACGCCCGCGGCCTGGCCTACGATCCCGTGTCACGTGACCTCGTCGAGCGCGAGACGGCCCCCCGCTACATCGACAGCCTCGTGGTCGAGCAGGGCGCCATCGTCTGCGACCTGGTCATGTCCAAGCGGCAGGGCGGCCTCGGCGGTCACCTGTACGTATGCGGCAGCGTGGCCGTGTTTGACGCCGTCATGAGCGGCATCCGGAGGGCCGTCTACGCCTTCCGCGCGGCCACAATGGAGAGCGCCGACGTTATCGTCGATCGCGCCTTTGCCGAGCGCCGCATCATGCTCGACGTCTTTATGACGCCCCGGCCACTACCCTGCCACCTGCCCACCATCCCGCTGTCGGAGCTCGCCCTCCACACCGGCCACCGACCCGGGTCCCGGATGTGGATTGCTGTCCACGGCAGCGTCTACGACGTGACCGACTTCTGCCCCATGCATCCCGGCGGCACGCTCATCATCCGGTCCAACGCCGGCGTCGACTGTTCCGCGTCCTTTGACAACCTCGCCCACACGAACAACCCGGAGGTGTCGAGCCTGCTGACAAAGTACTTTGTCGGCCACCTAGCGCCCAAGCCCGAGTACCGCGGCAGCAGCAGCGCAGAGCTGTCGACACTGCGCGACCTGTGGGCGGCATACCTGCGGTCCGCGGTCGAGACGCTGGTTGCCCACCAGTTTGAGATGTACGAGATCATGGGTGCTTCGTCTTCGTCCTCGTCCTCGTCCGGTACCGTATCAGTTTCATCCGCGCGTGACCCGGCCGGCAGCAACGACATCTGGACCCAGGAGAGCCTGCCCAGCACCCTGGCCATCCGCACGTTCTACGCCTACCAGAGCCGCCTGCTGCAGGGCGGTTTCGCCGCGCTCTTTGGGCCCAAGCTGCAGGAGCTGGTGCTGAGGCTGTCCTTTGCCCTGGCCACTAGCACGGTAGCCGACACGGATGCCGACACGGATGCTGACACGAAGCTGCCCGACGTCCTCGGCACGGTGGCCCGGGCGAAGACGAGCGCGGATGCGGCCACCTGCACTCGCGAGGTCGGGCTCATCGGTCAGTTCATCTGCGACCCGGACTCCCTGCTGCGCTTCCAGGAGCGCGGCCTGTTTGCGTACGCCTCTCACAGCGTCGAGCTCGACATTGAGCTCCTCGAGGACATCCGCCAACTGGCCTGCCTCGGCATGGACGGCTTCGACAGCGCGGCAGAAGCCGATGCCAACGTTGATGGCGACACCGACCAAGACCATGACCGCACCCCGGACCTCCTCGCAGGTCTGTCTGCGTTCCTACTGCAGGTCCTCGAGCGCATGGCCCGCCGCCTAGCCGTCTTTTACGCCCAGCTCTCGCAGTGCTCCGTCTACCGACCTGAGATCGAGCGCAATCCGGCCCGCACCAGATGGGCACTCGTCCGCCGCTGCATCCGTGACGGCAGCCTCTTCGTGCTGGTCCTAAAGGCAGATAGAGAGAGGGCCTTTGTGTCATCGTCCTCCTCCTCATCGTCGCCGTCATCGCGGCCCTCGTACTACATGTCTCGAAAGAACCCGAACCAGCACATTGGCTTCGACAGGCTCATGTCCCAAGTGGACGCCAATCTAAGATCTGCAGCAGCAGCAGCAGTAGCAGCAGAACATGCACTGCACGTCGAGCACCCTTCGCAAGCGGTAGGACAGCATGCCCTGACTCTAAACGCGGTGCACCAGGAGCGCGGACGAAGCACGGGCACGGCCACCGCGGTGGCCAGCCGGGAGAACGCCGGCGCCCTCCGCGCCATGAGCTTGTTTGTCGACAAGAACCGCAAGGCGATCCGGCGGCTGAGCAGGCTCCCGTCGGCACCGCTCGACCTGGAGGGACTCCGACAGGCGGCAGAAGGGCTGGGGCTCGGATCACCGCCTGCCGGCGGCGGCAGCGGCAGCGGCAGCGGCATGGACGCTCGCGATGTTTCCGGAAACCCGCCAGCGGCGGCGGCGGCGGTGGCGGCGGCGGCCTTTCACTACCAGCATCAGGCTGCTGTGATGCGGCCGTCCTCACGGGCTGCTCCGTCTCGGGCGAGGTCAATGTCGGCCGACAATCGATCGACGGATCTGGCGAGCCGAACGTCTCGACAAGGAGGCTCTCTGAGTCGATCTCCCAGCCGCGGCCCCAGTGCGCCTTATGCTGTTCTCACGTCTCATCATCCGGAGCCAAAGCCGCACGCAGTCGACGCCCAATCTGCCATGGCGTCCATCATGGCACGGCTCAACACTCGGTCACGCGTCGGCGTTGGCGCCGGCCCGTCCACCACGGCCAGCTCCTCGTCGGCTGGGTCTGTGAGACACGGCAGAAGCTCATCTGCGCACAGTGTCGATCGCATGTCGACACCAAGGACCAGCCTGCACAGCGCTTCGGGGCACTCGCGAGGGCAGCTGTCCGGAAGCTGGCTGCGGTCCTTCAAGCTGGGGAGTGTTGTAGAACAGGGGGAGCGCAGGGTCAACCCTACGTTTTAGTTAGTTTGGGTCTAGATAGGAGGAGGAGATAAGATATCTTACCACAAAGCAGTGTGTAATATATGAATTGCTGTGGGTGACAGAACTAAAGCACCGAATGAGAATACACGCAAGTGGACGGCCGACTGCTATATAGCCTGCCGGCTCAACTCGGCAAAAGCATTCATTTATGCACATCCGCCTCCAGCGATACAGGGCACCACCATTTTGGCCCAGAGGCTAGACTGTTCCGAAAAATACTCTTGGGAGCGGTCTAAGCATCCTACGGGACGGGGACTGCCAAGTCTGTCAACGACTGCAACAAGCAACTCTAGTCCCACATCAACCCGAAGCGCAGCTGTTTCCACGCGGCGGCGTCTCTCCACCCAGTGGAAGCCATGTGGTTTGCTGCATAATATGGCGCTAACAACAGGGGTTTCAAAAAACTGCCTCAACTTTAGGTCGGTGAACAGTCCCAGTGAGCTGGTTTGAGGCTGTTTTCCGGCGCCATAAAAAAAAAACGAAAAGTCGCCTAATGTAGTATTGATCTTATTTATAATCGTAATGGTCTGGTCTGAATGGGCATAGAAACTTTACACAATGAAAAAAAGCTCATGTCTTTTCCCTTTTTATGGGTACATAAATAAGGACAGACATATGCCATAATTTTTGGGGAGTCGGTGTTCATAATGTGACATTTCGTACAAAGTTGCGGGGCCTTTTCATTTTTATTATTGTTTTTTTTACCATGAGGATCTTTACTTTATTACAACTTGCAATAATCGGGGCTCATGGAGTCTACGCCAGGCGTGGTTATGGCTTTGTCGGCTACGGCATCTATTACGAACAGCCCTCCTGTGCGTTTGCTTGCCGCGAAGCCATCTCAGGTGCCACACTCAACTGCTCCACGACCGACACGAGCGGCAGCACGTCTACCGACGCTGAATGTTACGCCACCGACGACGCCTTTCTCCAGACGCTGGCTTTTTGCGTCTCGACCTGGTGCAGCTCGCTCTCTGCGTGGAAGCTGGAAAAGTTCTGGAAGCTCAACGTTGCCGGTTCGAATGACGTGCAGCCGGATCCAAAGGAAACGTACCAGCAGGCGTTGGCGAGGATTAACGGCACGCCCACTGCAGAGTATCCCGGATCCGGCTCCCTGAACGAGACGAGCATCGTCTCGTATGACCTCTGGCATCCAAACTACATTACCGATGTTGCCTTTGAGGGACAGGAGAGCCAGCAAGTCAGATACGGGCAAGTGATAGCAACCATCATAGTGTTCTGCAAACGTGCCGGCGCCTTGTGAACTGACACCCAACTGCTTTAGGCTCGCCATTCTCCTGTCAGGCTTTATCATACCCATAGGGTTCTCGCTTCTGCGCTTTCTTCCCTTTCCGCGCCTCTGGCGCTCAAAGTTCTACTCCTTAGTCATTGAACCTCCGCTGGTCGGGACCAAGCACGACACGCCCATCTTCTTTGGCCTGCTCCAGATGCCTAAGCGCGGCCAGGCGCTGTTCATATTCTACTTCATAACGATCAACACAGTGCTCTCAGCCGTCAACTACGACAATGCCACCCCCAACACCTGGTTTGACAGCCAGTGGGGGTGGATGATGATGCTAGTCTCCGACCGGCTGGGGGTGCTCAGCTTTGCCAACCTGCCCCTGGTGTTTCTGTATGGCGGCAGAAACAATATTCTGCTGTGGCTCACCAGCTGGTCTCACTCGACCTTCTTGCTGCTCCACCGCTGGATAGCTGCCATCGCCACCCTCCAGGCAATTCTTCACAGTCTCATATATCTTCACGAATATGTCAAAGAAGGCACCCACAGCTCCGAGTCCCGTGAGCCATACTGGTACTGGGGCATCGTGGCTACGCTAGGCATGTTTATTCTGTTCCCGACATCAGCTATTCCTATTCGGAGGAAGTTTTACGAGCTGTTCCTGGCATGGCACGTTGTCATCTCCATCTTGATCATCGCCGGCTGCTACTGGCACATCGTCTTCCGCTTTAGCCATAAGTGGGGCTACGAGACTTGGATCTTCATATGTATGGCTGTCTGGGGCTTTGACCGCGTCTTCCGCCTGCTGCGGCTGGCAAGGTTTGGAGTCCAGACGGCGGCCATCAAGGTGATTGACGATGACTATGTGCGCGTCACTGTTCCCAATGTGCCGAGCAGTGGCCATGCCTATATCTACTTTCCGACACTGACCTGGCGCGTCTGGGAAAACCACCCGTTCTCCGTCGCCTCCAGCGTGCTTCCCGCAGACAAGAGCGCAAAAATGCGGTCTCGGCATCAGCAGACGGCGATAAGCGAGAGAGACGTCGAGAAGCAGAGCCACGTCGCAAAGCCCGCCGACGGCAGCCTTGCTGCCTCGTCTGCCTGCATCGCAAGTGAAGGATTTCAAATCGGCTCCACTTTCTACATACGTACGCAAAAGGGTCTTACCAAGCTGCTGCGGGGCCGGGCTTCGGTCCCGGTGCTGATCGAGACTGGCTACTCTTCTGAGTCGCTCGTGTCTCAATCGCCCGATGAGTCGCCGGTGCTCATTGCCATTGCCGGCGGAGTGGGCTTCACCACCGTTCTGCCCCATCTCCTCGCCCACACCGGCCGGGCGAAGCTCTACTGGGGTTGTCGGACAAAGTCCCTGGTGGATGAGGCTGAGAGCACATACGCCATGTCTCGCATCGAGATGGAGACCTTCGTTGGCGTGCGTATGAACATCAAGGAGGTTTTGGACGCCGAGCTCTCTAGCCACGTAGGCGATGCCTGTGTGATGGTCTCCGGGCCGGAAAGCATGATTGACGAGGCGAGGATCGTGGTCAACAGTATTGCAAAGAAGAGCAGTAAAGCCAGTGTCAGACTTGTGGTGGAGTCCTTTAGCTGGTAGGCCTACCGCTGTGTATGGAGCCTTAAGTACGTTACGTGGAAGCAGCTTTATTTATCTACATTATGAATAATACATTTCCGCTCCACGAACAGAAATATATGGTCGAGCCAACAAAAGCTAAAACGGAGACACTTCCAAATAATAAGAAAGGCGGACAACTATTATTACCTGCTCGGCCACCGCAGAAGTCCTATCTCAACACAGCTCGTTTACAAAAGTCCCGGCTACTCTTTTAAGACGACAGTGTCACGACGCTGCGAGGAAAGTGCGTGAAGCTGCCGCAAATATGCCTATGTGATAGCCCGAGGACCACGACACGTTTGCCAAGGAAAAGGCCAACACGGTAGAGCAAGTGATTTCTTTCTTTTCCCTTTGACTTTCTTCCCTCCTGTTTCCTTGCTTGTTAAGTCGTAGGCTGCTGGTCTTTTGTATTTGTTTGTGTGTGCACATGTACTGAATTGGCTCAAGTCTTTTTATTCGAAACCCCCAACCAAGGTTCTTATTTTGAGATCCAGGCCCATCTCTTTCGCAGAAAACCAAGCGATTGTTTCCAAATGTTATCGGCAAGAGCTTGGAAAAGTACCAAGGAACTCTGATTAGCACCTATAGGCAGAGTTCGAGGAAATAATGTTGCAGCCACGAAGTGAAATGACTGCCCCTCATTCGCTAGGGTCAGATGTGAAAGACTTCGATGCTACCAACGACAAGGCCGTTGGCCGTTAGCATAATTCTCTTGGTGATGGGCGTCAGTCATGGCCAGCTATCAGGAAGGAGCTTGGACTATCAGAAGTAGGATATATATATATCCCCCTTTACAGGAGCTGTCTTCCTAGACTCGTATTTTTCAAAAAAAAAATCGCAGACGAGAGATCCTATTTGAATAGCCATGGAAGCTTCGAAGAAAGACGTATGCTACGTGAAGGAGATTGAAGAGGCCATATCCGCTTTGAGTGAGATCCACCTCGACGGCCTGTCGGAATCCGGCCTCATCGACACGTCGTCAGCTGTCTCCGCCCTTGTGGACACGCTATATGCACAGCCGACGACACCGCCGTCGCTCTACATTGATATCGAAGGAGTCGATCTCTCTAGGGATGGCTCCATTTCTGTCATTCAGGTTTATGTGCTACCGAAGAGCCGAGCGTATCTCATCGACGTTCACACTCTCAAAGAAGAGGTCTTCTCGGCACCCGGGACCAACGGCCATACATTCAAGGACCTTCTGGAATCTAGCGCCATTCCCAAGGTATTCTTCGACGTCCGCAACGACTCGGATGCCCTGTTCAGCCTCTTTGATATCCGGCTCAATGGTATACAGGATCTACAGCTAATGCAGCTCGCAACGCGCTTATATTCCAGGAAATTTGTCTGCGGCCTCGGGAAGTGCATCGAAAAGGATGCGCCTATGAAGCGGTCAGAAAGGACGGCCTGGATGGCAGTCAAGGAGAAAGGCCTGAAGTTGTTTGCGCCCGCGTATGGTGGGAGCTATGAAGTGTTCAACGAACGTCCCCTGTCGGAAGAGATGAGGCTGTACTGCACGCAAGATGTTCAGTTTCTCCCTACGCTTTGGAAATACTACGACGTCCGACTTACCAAGAGGTGGAGAAGCAGGGTTATTCAAGCTTCGAAAGACAGGGTGGCTCTGTCGCAGAGCTCGGGCTACATTGGTCATGGATCACACATGACCTTGGCACCAGAAGGCTGGGCGGTGCTGTGAGAGATGAGTTTGGGGGTCAACTACGGCTGGTAGTTTGGCGGGAGGGGTACTTGAGGATAGGATATGAGTTAGCATCTTTACTAGTAATTGTTTGTCAACACTCATCTGTGTCTGAATATATAGGGTGATACCAGTTAGTAAACAGCCATACTAGTAAGACCATCGATTGTTTAAGCATCAGTTCCCACAGTAAATTATTCCACCCTGGCGACCTCGCCCGCTTTTTACCTTTGTAGATTAGTAACGTATTAAAGTACCTAGAATCGAGGCTTCTTAGCTGTTAAGTAGGTACACCTGCAGCTCCGAAAAAGTAACACCTTAGTGATTCGTTGTATTAGGCTCCAAAAAGCACTTTTGATCCCATATTAAACCAACGCACTGTTGTTTCCATGCGAAAGCGTCTCCCACCCAACAAAAACCGTGTTTGTCCCTGCCGGACGCCTCTTCAGAGTGTACGCCCAGGTCTCGGGCATGCTGTAACCTAGACGGAAGGACAGTGCATTGTACCCGACTTCCGTTGCTTAAAATTTGTGGTTTGAGTCAATGCATGGGTATTTAAGATACTTGGAAAAAAGAGACGAGTACCAACTTACCATCTTTCATCCCCAGCGAGACGGAGCCGTTGCAGAGCCATCCCGGCACCGTGGTGCCCAACTCTAAGCTGGTGTGGAATTCCAGGGCGTATCGCAGCCGCTCGCCCACATCGCCGCTGTACAGGTCCTGGCCCTGGATGAGAGACGTCTCGGCAAAGTGAGCCATCGAGTTGAGGCCGTAACCCACGTGGCCGAAATCTCGGCACGTCTCCTGGCAGATACCGCTGGTGTTAAATACCGTTTGGTTATACCAGTAGGCGATCAATTTCTTCGTTGTGCTCTCATCAATGGAATTTGGCAGGTCCCCGTCGCTGCTCCTATATTAGTACTTGTTCACGGAGCTTGGCCACAAATGGCAGAAGGACGTTCAGCCGCCCACCTCGTAAGGAACACATAGGCTGCAGCTCGGGCAAGGAACTTTTCCATGGCAATATCGTAACTGGTGCGGTTTTCCGTGAAGATGGATATTCCCTGGGCGGCCTCCATCATGACTTGGTAGCGAGAGTACGGGTCAGCCAAGGAACTCCCTTCAAGCTTTTTTGCTTCCTAGCCGTAACCGATACAAAAGAAAAGTGTCACACCTAGCTCCCAGTTTCCGTTGTAGTCCGAGCCCGGGAGAACCTCTGGCAGATAGACGTCGCGCAGCATGGCCTCAAATGCCGCGATGCCAGAGCTGCTCCATCCCGCTCCAGTATAGCGGATGATCTCGGCCGCGCGTGTCCAGCTCGACGCCGCCCAGGCCGCCTGCAGCGGGCCCGAAGTCCCCTCGTGCGCCTGCACCGTGCCGGACCACGAGTCCATAAAGGTGATGGCGCGCTCGGCATATTCCGCCTCGCCCGTGGCGGCCCATGCCAGCGAGTACAGGTAGGCCGTCAGGGAGTCGTGCTCCTCAGATACGCAGCTAGTGTCGGTCGTCTGCCCGCTAATGCACGCCACCGTGGCAAACGGCGTGGCCGTCGTGCGGGTGGCATACGAGTACGACAGCATCTTGGACAGGGCCGTGTTCCAGGGCTCTGCGCTCCCGGCCACGCGGGCCGATATGAAATCCACCTGAGCTAAGCCTAGCAGCACGCCCGGGTGCACAAACGTGGAGGTGGAGGTGGAAGCGGTGGAGGTGGAAGTGGTGGAGTCCCGACGGCATAGCACGCTCGGCGACGTCGTCGGGGTCGCAGCCAAAGGCGGGCTGGCCGATCCTGTCGGGGACGAAGAAGCAGATGGCAGTCCCAGACTGGCAGCACAGATGGCTGGCAGGAGTGGCAGAGAGGCCAAGAGAGACACCTTCATGGCGGGGGGAACAATTGAATGGAGCTTGCGGGATACTCAAAGAGAGGCAGCTATGGGAAGCCGCAAATACAACAAAGAAAGAAATGTTGAGATCAAAGTGGCTTTCCAACCGTTTGTGACCGTCGGTAAGCCGTTTGAGAGCTCAGGGGAGGCGAGCTTTTGTCTACATCTACAGATTGAGTCCTCTCATCGATGGGACAGGTCTATGGAGCTGCAACATCCCAGCAACGTAACACTCTGCAGGGATCACGTATCTATCTCGCAGTACTGTTCCATGTTCGTCTTCTCTTTCCAACAGAAGCTTAAACTGCTGAAAACCGAAGAAGGTTTGGTGGACGCGTAATGAAAACGTGTGCACTAACTGTGAACGGATAGCACTAAAGCTGTCAAGACAATAAGATTACAGTGCTCGCTCCATATAAGCGACTACCCGTGTAGATCTTGTGCAGGTGATGGTAAATTGAAGGCCAAGCTACAGGGCTTGAGACGTACTAGTGTGAATGTGACGTATTATTTAACTCCCATTTCGAAACGGCGTCCCTATATTAGCATGGCGATAGACAATCATCTAGAAGCTTTTCCAAGGAAGGCTTAATGCAGAACCTCCAGACTGCTGCTTGGGCTCATACGGCATAGTGGATGCTACGGGTCAGAGATAGTAACTTCTTGGTAGTAGCCAGCGGCCTTTACAGATATCGCGATTTGCATTTAGGTAACTAGCCGGGGGAAATCCTCCGCTCTACTCCGCATAATCGGAGGCTCCCGGTCTCCGTGATAGCAGCTCCTGACCAATCAGAAATCAACAATCGGCAATTACCCCAGAGGTGAAGCCACACACAGAAGATAAGCACTACGATATACAACTAACTTAGCAGCTCCTCTAGGCAGGGCCCAATGCAGTACAACGTAGCAAATCTTATGGTAGACTTAACTCACCAGGCTCTTAACCAAAGGCCTCTCATTTATCCGCCCAGTTGAATGCCCGGCTAATTGCCTAGCTTTTCGTCTGCCATCAAACGCGGCAACGGGATACCACCGACAAACCCTGCCAACAGAGACAAAGCCAGGTTACATAAAAGAACATCTCGGTTACAGCTTCTCGATTTGTATAGAAGATTCTGGGCAGTCATCATGACAGGACAGGGGCTACATGGCCAGTGGTTTCCTATCTCGAACTCAATCCTGCTTCGAGCTGATGGCACTCAGATGTCAACGTAGCATGCCGCTGCAAGGCACTATCTTGCCATGTGCTTATTGCTAGGGAAGGGTGTATATCTTTCCCGGGAATCCAGCCCGTCAGACAGCCGGTGAAACATGATCGACACTCGCACAAAAGACTCTGTGGCTTTTTCTCACTACGCCATACTTCAGCATGCATCTAACACTCGCCTTTCTAGCCTCATTCTTAGCTGCCCTAGCGTCCGCTCAAGGCAAGTCGTACTATGTTGACTGCTCAGCTAGCGGGACCGGAGATGGGACAAAGGCGCAGCCCTACACGTCCCTGTCCACGGTCAACAGCATGGCCTTCCAAGCCGGTGATGCTATTCTCTTTAGGTCCGGGACCAACTGCACTGGCCAGTTGTACCCGATTGGCAGTGGATCAAGCAGCCAGCCCATTACCATATCTCGCTATGGAGACGGAACCTTGCCGGTGATCAACGCCGAGGGCCGCTTCAACGCGACGCTCTACCTGCGCAACGCCGACCACTGGACCGTCTCGGACCTGTTCCTGACCAACCCGGCTGGCGCGCTAGGCCGCCACCAGGGTGTCGACGTGGAGGCCAGCGACGGTCGAGCGCACGCTGGCATCACGCTGCGCAACCTGAAGATCGACGGCGTGGCGGGCCAGACGAACAAGCGGACGTACTCGGCCGACTACAGCAACTCGGCCTGCATCCTGCTGCAGGGGAGCAGCAACGGGTCGCGGTACGACGATATTGCCATCTACGACAACGAGCTGTCCAACTGCGGCGGCGGCGGCATCAAGGTGCGCGTCGGCCAGCTGGCGAACAAGGGCCGGAACGTGTGGGTGCACAACAACACGATCCTCGGCGTCGGCGGCGACGGCATCGTGGTCTCATACGGCGAGTCGCCACTGATCGACCACAACGTCGCCGGCGACCTGGGCTACGGCACATACCCCTACGCGGGCGGCAACTTTGCCGGCATCTGGGTGCTGGGCTCGCACGACGCGGTGATGCGCTACAACATCGTCTACGGGTCGGTCATGTCCGAGATCGACAGCGAGGCCTTTGACTGCGACTGGGGCAACACCGGCACCTGCACGGTCGAGTACAATTACAGTCATGACAACGCCGGCGGCATGTTCCTCAACTGCGACGGCTGCGGCACCCAGCCCGGCGGCGCCACGCAGGTCGTCCGCTACAACATCTTTCACAACGACTGCCGCATCTTCAGCAATGGCGATGCCCCGACGCTCTGGTTCTACAACAACGTCGTCTACTGCCCCGACAAGGACCTCGAGATCCACCTGCCGCCCTCGACCCATTTCTGGAACAATATCGTCGTGGCCACGGAGAACTCGACGCTCCCTGTCGGCGCAAAGCTCGACTACCGCACAAACTTGTTCCAGGACATCAGCCTGCCGGCCTTCTTTGCCACTGCCGGCCAGGACGCCGGCTTTGTCCAGGGTGGAGAGAATAGCACCACTCTGACGGGCCTAGATGGCTACAAGCTCAGGAGGAAGAGCGAGGCCATAGGCGCAGGAACGCATATTGCGGACAATGGCGGGGGGGATTTCTGGGGGGAGAGCATCAGGGGCCGGAAAACAAACATTGGAGCGTATGCTGGCAATGGGGTATAACGATGTGGATTATGTGGAGGGTAATATGGATGACGGTGCTGAAAATAATGTTGCTTTCTTCGTCTATCTCATGATTATCTTCTCAGATTACGCCCCGCAGGTGTTGTCTCTACGTTCTTATTTGAAGTTTGGCGTGATACTTTTCAAAGTAGGCGAGTGGGACCTCGGCCTACTTATCTAATTGATAGATGTTTGTAGCTGTACATTGAACGTGACGTAAGCAACTCAAAGCTGTGATAAGAAAATCCCACCACAGCAGTCTACACAGGGCATCGGCCATCTTTGCTCCCAGTACTCGTCCAGCACTCCAGAAGGAAGGCCACCGCAGCCGGCTGGTCGCCCGGCGATGCGTGCCCAGCTTCGATGATGGAGGCAAACGACAGTTTGCCGGCCGTCTTGACCTGGCCGCCCAGCGTCAGCCGACCATCTCGGTCAGGCCACTGCCAGTCCACCCACTTGCTGATGCGGTACAGGGCCTGCCGGGCCCACGTCATGTGCTCCCACGTTCTCTTTTGCCCTTCCGTGTTTCTTTGGATCATCCTTGTTAGTCACTGTTTTGTTTGAATGAGTGCCGAACCCAGTATGAGTGCTCACATAATGCTGTCGTTGTCTCCGTTGAGCACCAGGATCCGCGTCGGCGTCTCGTCGAGGATGAAGGACACCTCGTGTGTTGTCGGCACGTACTCTTCACCGCTAGCTTCCCAGCGATGGTTGAGGTCGAAGTTGATACCGCTAAATGGAAAGGCCTCACTGATGCCCAGGGCCTTTTTCACGCGCGACGTGTTGAGGTAGGCAGAGTATCCGCCGTCGGTAAAATCGTCACAGACTGGAGGCTTCTGGCACGGTCTCCGGTCGTCCTGAGATAAATGAAGCTTGTCAGTCCCTCTTACAAAGCATTTCGTTTCAAAAAAAAAAAAATAGAGGGCTTGCCACAGACATATGGATTTCGTCCTCCCGGCACCACCTCATCGTACAAAAACTTTCCAACATGCTCCCCGCACCACACTCCGGCTGCGCGACAGACGTTGATGTTGTATGTATCGCGACACAGGCTCGCGAGGCGCTCGCACTCGGGTAGCTGCTCTTCCATCGCCCGGCACGTCGACTCATTAAACCCTCCCGGCTTGTTGCGCTGGCCGTGCTCGTCCACGCCACAGAGATGGTCGTAGTATCCGGCCACCCCGGCTGTCACGGCATCGACAGCCGCGTCGACCAAGACGATCGACTCGACGGGCGGCAACAAGAGTCCGGGCGTGGTGGCAATGTAGTGCGTGAAGCCGGGGACATACTTGCCGCCAAAGGACTCCCCGGCAATGTGTAGGGGCAGCGCAGCATACTCGGGGAAGACGCTGGTGAAGAAGATGTTCAAGAACGTGCTGAAATCCTGCGAGGCTTCTAGGATGTTGTCGGGGCCGCCAATGGTGCCGTTATTGATGCTAGAGAAGCCTACACCGGCAGGTTGGCTGTTCGTGGTCCCCAGGACAACTGTAAGCTGCAGGAACTACTAATACTAACGACCTTATTCCAGAAGGCCACAGTCTCAACTTACTCGATAAAAAGCACGTTGGCAAAGTTCGCCCAGCTGTGCTCATTGTATACGGTGTCGTTGTCAAATTCGTTCAGCTGACAGCCACCAATCTCCTTGAAGAGACCGTACATGGACGATCCGCCAGGCCCGCTTCTCTCAGATTAGCCGCTTACAAGAGGCTCTAGGTACGGGCACTAAACGGTGGGATAACTCACCCATTCAGCCATATGATGACAGGGTCCGACAGTGGGCTTCGACGGCTCTCGAAAAACCCTAGTCTATCAGCGACGAGGACGATTGATTCTGTAATTTGCCGCGAACTCACAAAAGAACAGGCTCTTCTCGGGAGACACGTCCACCTTCCCTGCATAGTGATTGGCCCCAGCCCTGCAGACCTCGTCGCTCTGCTGCCGCACATAGAAACTGGGGCCGTGGCGATGATCCACTTCGGGCACTGCGAGTGGCTGCTGCTGGCTAGCCGGCGCCGCCGGGACGAGTGGCAATATAGCCAGGCTGAGAGCGAAAGACCAACGCATCCTGTATTAGTTTTCTGCTTCGACCACCAAGACCAAGATAATCGGCAGGAAGTAGTTTACCTGGAAGCCACCACAGTCCCGACCGATGTAACGCGTTGTCAGGTGGTCCGTGCGCCAGGCAACCGTTTCAGTGTTTTGTTTAGGTCCGGAGGCGCTGCTACAGCGGCGCACCAACGCCACTGCGGCCGCCCGTTTTACCACGCTTCAACGCCCTATGTCAATGTCCTCTACAACCTTTCTTATTCAAAACTCTTCGTGTAAAGGCTTGTTATTCAATATACAACTTCAGAACATGCTAGTGATTAAGTAGAGAAATTACCAGAGGAAAAATTAATGTTAGAATTTCTTTATAATAAATACTGGTCAAGTAATTTCTGTAACTTCTATAAATGACTTAAACCGCCGACGACGACAACTCTTAATATCTTGTCGATAAATTCTCCAGCGATAGAAAAATTGGGAGAACGTGCGCAATGGCCCGGTACACTGCGAGAAGCCGTGGAGACGGAGGTTCGACTGTGGGGGCGTCTGTGACAAACAGAGTGCGGGTGATTTGGAAAGCCTATGTCTCGCAAGATTGGCGCTGGGAGTAATTCGCAGATTTGGTACGCATTCTCTTCCGAGATAAGTTCGAAGAGGATTTTGAGCGAGCTAACGTAGGGAGACAGTCGATCTTTGTCAACTCCTCTGATTACTTGAGCCACGTTGTGGTCGAGCATGCCCGGGACGGCGAGAGCCTCTTTGTGCAAATTGTCCTAAATGGTGGCAACACCTATAAATAGGAACGAGCGTTGCTCACCCATACATAGTTGTATGGCTTACCACCGATGAGGTCGCAGTGGCCTTTCCAAGATGGTGCGCTAGAAATACAGCGAGCGCTGCCTCTCAGAGAGAAGCCTTGCTTTGCTGGCGCTGGGTGTGGCTGGTGCTGCAGGGGGTGGGCCCATGTTCCCGTGCCCAGCGCCTGGGAGTGAAGGTACGGGTCCTGCGGCCAGAGCGGCTAAATCTGTCGATGGCGGCAGTGACGGTGGCAGCAGCGACGTGTCTTGTTCTGGCAGAGAGTCCCGCTCGATAGTGGAAAGCGCCTCGGTGCTGTCAAGCCGCCTACCGCCTTCGTCTCGCTCTGTACACTCTGCACGGTCTGCAGCCTTGCTGTGGAGCCAGCTCTTGCAGTCTTCGTCGGTGACCAGCGGCAGGGCATCCCATTCGGCCATGCGCTCGGCCTTGTTCTGCTGCCTGGGCGTCAGCAGGGTCAGGTGCGGTGGCGGGGCCGCTTGGTCGCAGTTCGGCCGGAATCGCGGGTCCTCCTGCAGGATGCGAAAGAGCGCAGCCTCGGTCTCTGCTAACCGGCTCTCGAGCCTGTTCAAGTAGCCGAGTGGAATGCCTCTGGAGAGAGGGTGGAGAATTGCATGTTAGGGCTGGTGGTGTAAGATTTATGCAAGATGGAAACGAGAGCGCGAGATTACCGTTTGGCCTGCTCGGGATAGTGACACTTTGTTGGATCAAACGTGCATTGGAAGCAGACTGGCCTGCCAAGTCAACAAAAGGTGGTCCAGAGCTGGCATCAAAATTGGTTGTCGTATGTTTGTTACCGTTGTTTGTTGCACTAAGAAACTACGCGTGAGTGTCTGGGTATGTGACTTAAATTCATCGTCGCAGAAGGGAGAATCTCACTTTACGCTTCTTTTGCCGACATGGCTCACATGCTATGGGGCTGCGCGAGATGCTCCCAGGCTCTTCCTGTCCGGACGCCATGGGCTGCTTCGAGGTCCGCAATGTCGTTCGTCGGTTGGCAGACCCAAGCTGCAAGATACCCCGCCACAAGTTGCCGGAGCAGTTTTTCTCCGCCCCCACGCTTTGCTTGAATGACATGGTCCACGTGACCGTCGCCACGCAAATTTCCATTTCTATTTGTTCTTAGCCGGCATTGTCTTTGTCCGCAGACACCCCCACCCCGACCACTACGTTACGTAACCAGCCAGCCATGGACAGCACGCTCGCGTCGTCGGGCACGACAGCGTCCTCGCGGAAGCGAAAGCACTCGTCGTCGTTCCCAGAGAGTAGGCCAACGCGCGAGTATGGCTTCATGCGCGATGCCGGCGGCCGCGACACGACGCGCTTCGTCGGCAGCGGCAGCGGTATCCACTTTGTGCGCAGCGTGTATGTGCGGCTAGCGCGCAAGAAGCAGCAGCAGCAGCAGCAGCAGCAGCAGCAACAGCAGGAGCCGGCTGATCTAGTGCCGGGCGAGGATGACCAGTTGCGGCCGGGCGTAGCTGACGGGGCAGAGACGAGCCTCTGGCGGCCAGGCGAGGTGGTGGAAGACAGCAGCAGCAGCATCAACGGCGGCGACGACGACGACGACGACAGTACGTCGACGCGGCCGTCGTTTGAGCAGCTCGTGGCCTGGTCCAGGAGCTACTTTGAGTCATGGCACCCCGTCTACCCTTTCCTGCACGCGCCCGACGTCCTGGACGTGCTCGAGGCTATCAGTAATGGTGGTTGGGCGACGATCGGGCCTCTCGATCGAGCCATCGTGCGGACAGTCATGTCCATCTCGCTGGCGGATCGGCGGCAGCTCTCTTCTTCGTCGTCAACCTCGTCGTCAACCTCGTCGTCAACCTCGTCGTCGTCGTCAGCAGCACCACCACCACCACCACCCATCCCCCGAGCCCTCGTGTTCGACACGGTGGCCGCAGCCGTGGCTGGGGCGCAGTTTGCCCTCTGCCAGCCGGCGTCGATCCGAGCGACACAGGCGGCGCTCAGCATCCAGCTTTTTCTGCTGTCGCTGCTGCGCCTCAACTCGGCCTCGCGCCTGGGCGGCCTGATCGTGCGCATGGCCTTCCACCTGGGCCTGCACCGCTGTCCAGCTCGCTTCCCCTTCTTCAGCGCCTGCGAGGCCGCGCTGCGCCGCCGCATCTTCTGGTCGCTCTATAGCATCGAGCGCTTCCTCTGCCAGTCGCTGGGGCTGCCGCTAGACATCCGCGACGACGACGTCGACGTCTGCTATCCGGGCGAGGAGCAGCATGTCGAGCAGCACGGCGAGCATCACGATGAGCATCGTGGTGGGCAGCACCTCCTCACCAGAGAAGACAGCACCCGCCTCCAGCTGCTCACCCACGTCGCCAAGCACGCGCGTATCCGCGGCCTCATCCTCGAGCTGCGCAACAAGGCCATCGCCAGCCGCCACGACAACACCGGCGACGTGGCCACGCACGTCCATGCTGAGCTGGCCCGCTGGTGCAACGAGATCCAGGACGCTGTCGAGAATGATGGTGATGGTGGTGACGATGGTGATGACGATGGTGATGACGATGGTGAAGACGACGTTCTAGACGATGCTCCAGACGGTCACCATACGCCGACGCCGCGTCGCCTGGCCCCCGGCCACTGCGTCTTCCTGCTTCTGCTCAAGTACGAGTCGCTCATCGCGCTCAACCGGCCCGTCATGACGTCCGACGCCTCATCCGCCTCCTATTCCGCCGCACTGCACAGCTGCATCTCGGCGGCAAAGTCCATCTTCATCACGCTGCGGCGGCACCGACCGCTACCCGTCCTCTGGCCCTCCTTCACCTGGTCCGTGTGGATCAGCGCCTTCATCCTGATCTATGCCACCTCGGAGAAGCAGCTGCCGCTGGCCAGCGCTCTGCGGTAGGTGCAGCTACCTAGCACAGATTGTGAAGTGTTGTTGCTGACTAATCAACAAGACACGTCGAGTCGGGCAAAGCTGCCCTCCGTCATATGGCCGCTCGCGGCACGGCCTGGCCGACATACTGCCTGGCGTCCATCGACGAGCTGACGGCAGCAGTGCGGGAGCTATCCCACCCAACGACTGCAACCGAGATGCCCCTGCCAGCGGACGGCCTCGGCGGTCATTCTGCTCTAACAGGAACAGTAGATGGATGGGCCCGAATGCAACCCAGCCAACTCAGCCAACAAAGCGTACTCAGTCCTACTAATCTGCCCAATCCGCTGAACCCGCTGCATCAATTGAGCCCACTGAACCCACTGAACCCACTAGATCCACCCACAGCAGCCATTCCCACCGAAGACCAGGAATCGCTGCTCTGGTACGACCAGCTGTTTGCAAACACGCTCGGCGCCGTGGAGAGCCCGTTTCTGGCGGCCGCGCAGTTCGACTCGTCTGTGGATCCAACTTGGTCATATCTGCGCTGATGGCCACTAACACTACTGCTGCTGCTGCAGCTCTGCCCAATCCGGTTAAGCTCCCCGGGCTTTTGCAATGCCGCGGAAGTTTCCCACCATCCATCGTCGTAAGTTATGAACCCGGCCGTCGGCCTCTTTTATTGATCTGCTCTCCCGCTCACTTTTGTTACTTTTTTTCTTTTCTTTCTTCCTTTTCAGCTCTATATCCCCATCTCCGCCCATCCACCCTTCGCCTCCCACCATGTCATCCACAGTCAGCCGCAAGTCCTACAGCATCGCCTCGATGGGCGCAGACGGCATCGGCCCCGAGGTCGTGGCCGCGGGCGTCGAGGTGCTTAAGGCGCTGGCCGAGGCGTCGCAGACGTTTGAGCTCGTGTTTACCGACTACGACTGGAGCTCAGAGACGTACAAGCAGACGGGCCGCTACATCCCCGAGGGCGGCCTGGAGCAGCTCCGGAAGCACGACGCGATCCTGTTTGGCGCCGTGGGCGCGCCCGACGTGCCCGACCACATCTCGCTCTGGGGCCTGCGGCTGGCCATCTGCCAGCCGCTGCAGCAGTACGCCAACGTGCGGCCGACGCGCGTGCTGCGCGGCACGCAGTCGCCGCTGCGAAACTGCCGCCCGGGCGACCTCGACTGGGTGATCGTGCGCGAGAACAGCGAGGGCGAGTATGCCGGCCAGGGCGGGCGCTCGCACCGCGGCCAGCCGTGGGAGGTGGCGACGGAGGTAGCCATATTTTCGCGCCACGGCGTCGAGCGGCTGATGCGATTCGCCTTCGCCACGGCCCAGGCGCGGCCGCGCAAGCTGCTGACAGTCGTCACCAAGAGCAACGCCCAGCGCAACGGCATGGTCCTCTGGGACGAGGTGGCCGCCGACGTCGCCCGCGACTTCCCCGACGTCACCGTCGACAAGATGCTCGTCGACGCCATGACCGTACGCATGGTCCTGCAGCCGCAGTCCATCGACACCGTCGTCGCCACCAACCTGCACGCCGACATACTCTCTGACCTCGCCGCCGCCCTCGCCGGCTCCATCGGCATCGCGCCCACCAGCAACCTCGACCCCAGCCGCAAGAATCCGTCCATGTTCGAGCCCATCCACGGCTCCGCCTTCGACATCACCGGCCGCGGCATCGCCAATCCCGTCGCCACCTTCTGGACCGCCGCCGAGATGCTCACCTGGCTCGGCGAGCCCGCCGCCGCAGACCAGCTCATGGCCTGCGTGGAAAACGTCTGCGCTGCCGGCATCATCACACCCGACCTCGGTGGCACCTCAAAGACGGCTGACGTCACCGCTGCAGTCGTAGCCGAGATCCGTGCCACTGTGGGGAACAAGTCGTCCTAGATCATGAGCCTGCACTTGGACAGTGTCTTCAAACTGTCCTTTTTTCATTTGGTACAAAAAGTATGGCAGGGAAATATGTATGTGACATGGGAAACAAAACAGGAAAACAATAATGAATGTAAGTTTGAATAGAAGAACAAGAGAGAAAAAAAGATGAAAAGGGAAGAAAGAGAAGAGAGAAAGACGGAGTTCCAAATGATTCAGTTGTGTGTATAAGTCTTCAAGCAGCCAGGCGATCAAATGGCCGGGACACGCCGGCGCTTCACGCTGCGTGATATCAGCCCATCCTCCTTATTGTCTACAGTTCGGCAAAGGCAACGCCCTCAGGCTGGGAAGAAGCACCGCTCTGCTCCTTGTTGGCGACCGGTGCGTGGATGCGGGCCTGGCCGCTGCCGCGGTACTCGCTGACGGCCAGCTCTAGCCGGTCCCAGTCCCAGCGGCGGCCCAGCAGGACAAAGGCGAAGCCTACCACGGGCAGCATGAGCGCGTCGAGCACGCCGAAGAAGACGGCTCCACCGGTGACGCCGATGACGTTGCCGCCGTCGCTCAGCCCAAACGCCACCGGGTACAGCGCCCAGAGCAGGTTGGGCCAGGCGGCGAGCAGCACGTAGTCGCGCGCGATGCCCCGGCGCTCGGCCTCCTCGCGGCACTCGTTGAGTGTGCTGAGCGCGAGGACGAGCCAGCAGAGCGTGCCGAACGCGAAGAAGCCCCAGCGGTAGCTGCTCTCCGTGTAGGCCGCCGCCAGGTACGACAGCACCCATATCCAGGCCTGCATGATGTTGCACGCGATGGTTGTCCAGGACACGCCCGAGAGCAGGCCGAGCGCCAGGATGACGGCCGGGAACGAGACGGTCCAGTTGATGTAGCGCGCGTAGAACACCTGCCGCACGAGGCCGGTAGTGATGCTGCTGCCCGCGTGGTCGGCCTGCCGCACGGCCGACCAGCCGAGATTGGCCGCCTGGGCAAAGTACGTCACGGACCCGACAAGGAGGCCGATGGTAAATGTGTACAGGAACACGCGCTGGTTTTCGGGAAAGGTGAAGGCTAGCGTGACCATTCCGAGCTAAGAGATCAAGTCATCGTGATGTTAGCAAGACATTTTTCTTTTTCTTTTTCTTTTTCTTTCTTCTTTTTTTTTAAGAGGGGTTTATTAAGACTTCGGACACACAAACGCGACGATGTAGATGGCCTCGACGGCCCAGAGCCAGTCAGACCCATGAACGGACAGGGTGTCGTCAACACCAAACGCAGGGTTGACAGTGAGGGCATTGTTGCCTCGTGCAAAAAGATCCATGGCTGGGAATTGTTCAACACGTTTCGGTGGTTGTGTTACTGAATGTGTTGTTGTAAGTGACTAGGAAATTAATCCTGATCACCGCGGAGAGCGAGAGGCCATGTCTTATAGATGCGATCAGCTTTGCGATGCTAATGTCTTAGTGGAATTGTCAGCCCGGATGCAAATTTGCTTCCGCCTTCGCTTCCGTCTTTACATCCTCACTATCATAAGCAGCCCGAGAGACTAGCTTATGACAGGACGAATCTTAAGAACGCCATCTGCGCAGAAATGTACAGGACCTAAACCAACTCTCAGCATATTAGATAGTATGTCAGAAATCTTCCGACTTTCATTTTCGAACGTAGTCTCTAGCAGCACATTCAACTATTGGCACATGTGCAATCAAGATACTTCTTGCTATTGAAGCGATAATCTCTTCAGGTCTCTGCTTCCTGTACTCAAGTCCTCATGGCCAAGCCCTTAGTCATCACAATTCCCGCTCTTAGTTCTTAGTGGCCGCCGCTTGTGACAAATGCCGGCCCCGCCCGGAAGCAAATTTGCTTCCGCTCTCTGATTTGCTTCCGCACTTTACAAGCATAATCTTCCGGGACCTGTTCTACGGGATGCACAATGAATCTCGGAAGCATGCACCTGACTGATGGACGGCCAGGCGCATTCTTCAGCTACGCCGCAGAGAATCCTCATCGTCAGTGCCAACCTACCAAAAAATCTATCCGTCCCGAAACCCCTACTTTTCTGACTAGCAAAACAGGCATGTACGAGCTGCAAGGCTCGGAAGAATCGCTGTGACGGGGCCAGACCGAAATGTGCAAACTGCATGGCTCGTGAAGCAGAATGTGTCTACGCAGAGGTGCGCCGAAGACGCGGACCAGGAAAGAGGTGAAATTAATTCCAGTGAGCCCAGCTTTGAGTGCAGTTTGGAGCTGACCCTTTATTTGGATCCATCAGCAGAAAACAGACTACGACAACTGTCGTCGACAAACCGAAGGAGAAACTAGACAGAGAACAAGATGGCCCTGCGCCGACAGGCAGGCCGGACACCGGACAGCCAGGGACAACTGTCAACAGCCTACCCATCGTCGCCGACTTCTTGCTGCCTGGCCGCTACGAGCAGCACCTGGACCTGTTGCAGAGCACCGCTGCCGCCGCTGCCGCTGACCACCAGCAGCTCGGGGGACTGACGAGTGCTCGCCTGGCGCCGTTGCTGCCGCGGCCCATCGCGACGCGGCTGATCGACAACGCATTTGCGCAGATCGCAGCCGACTGCCCCGTCATCGACCGCAGCCGTTTTGCCACCCTGCTGGATGCACAGTACGAGGCCAGCACGACGGGGCCGGACGGCGACCCGGTGCGGTGGGCCCTCGTCAACGCGGTGCTAGCCTTGGCCATGCACGCCAAGATGGCGCCCGGGCCCGAAACGGCGGCGGCGCTGGGCGGCATCCACCGGCAGGCGTACCAAAATGCCGCAGCCGTGCTGCCAGAGCTGCTTTTGGCCGCCGAGCCCAGCCTGCTGGCGGTGCAGGCGCTGGTGGCCATGGCGCTGTTTGCGCGCCGCGCGGATGGGAACAAGGGTACACGCCCGGCTGCGGTGCTGGCAGACAACGCGGCGCGGCAGCTCGAGCTGCTCGTCGCAAGACAGCCGCCGGGAGATAGCGAGCAGTGGATGGAGGCCTGGCAGGTGTCGGCCGTGCTGGAGGCTCTCCAGGCTTCAGTGGAGGAGTGAGAGCTATAAAG